>JABJVR010000033.1:6882941-6893711 GCA_025773905.1 Chitala chitala | reverse complement strand
CACACACACACACACACACACACACACACACACACACACACTTGAAACCTTGTGACATTTTCTTCCGGGACATCGATCGATTTGTTTCTGGGGAATTTCAATCACTGCAGTATAGATGAGACTGCAACACACTGATAAAATAAAATAATCTGGGAACTGAAATATCCACAACGTTATAAAAATTACCTTTATTTCTGTGATAGCAATTCTAACAACACCGTTAAATGAAAATCTAGTGATTTCTCAAGAAAAATACTGTAATATTTAACCAATGCTTTACAATAAACGTTAGACATTTAACATTTGAATGACTTAGTTTTTAAAGAGTTGACCTAGTGTCGGTTTAACGAATTTAATGACATTGTTTTGTATCTATTAAAATTCATTGTAACTTATACGTACATGATTGTTATTGAAATTACAAAAAAAAAAAAAAAATAGCATCGAATAACCCACTGCGAAAAATACACCAAAATCATACTAATACGATTCATAATCAGCACTTCGTATAAAACCGCTGTATTAAACCATCCTGGATGCATTTAGTGTAATAAAGATATATTTATGAAGATGGCTCGGTGTGTACGTGTGCACGCGCGCGGGCGCGCCCTCGCTCCAAAATGGAGATTATAGGCAAAAGTAAATAGGGCAAGTAATATGTCATTATTTTTTAATATATGTATACATATGTGTTTTAATATCTAAGGGATGACTCCACACGTGGGAAGTAGTATGTTCAACACCATGGACAGCGATTCGTCCATAATTAATAACATATTTTACAGTATGACATTAAAACAAGTGATTCAATACAAATATGTAGTTGTAGCTAAAAATGAATTTTCAGAGGCAAATATACAATTCACCGATCAAATTAATAAAATGATTCTCAGGTATATAATTAAGAAAATAAACGTTCCTTATTATTTATTTTTTTAAATAATACTCAACTGATGTTGCTATATGTACACGTACCAAACGGATCACTGGAACATTATCTTTATAAACTACTAAGTGATTTTAAAAAGTGCATATAAAACTTTATTATGCCACTTTATTTGATGCACACGCCATTCTGCTTATATGTTTGTTGATATATGCATATTCTCCATAAAGCTTATTAATAAGACATAGGAATAATACCTCAAATTGTATACGACGTTTACGTAATGTTAAAAATGACCGTGCCGTAGTATATCTCTCCAATCTGTTACATTTCTGTTGAAATATGTAATTAATTATTTACAACGCTTGTTTATATCGAGTTCATGTTAAACTGAATACTACGTTTGCGTACATTTGCAAACAAAAAGCCAGTAAGCGTAGACACGCATTTTCTCCTTGGATGTCAAAAACCCTTCTATATGATCCCCAAGGTCAGCAAATGCATGTAAATGTCTTATTTCTATAAGGGATAAACATATTTTCACTTTACATTTGTTTTACATACTGCTGTTGTTTTCCTAAACTGGCAGAAAAACTACCAATCTGTTACTAATCGTATGGTGAGAAACAAAATTATTACATTTCACGTTATTTACAAGAAACGAGGCAGACAGCCACAAATGCTATAGAAAATCTGGAGTCAGAATAAAAATTTTGAAAGAATGTATAGGGGTTCAATGAAATTACATCTTTGTATATTTTATTCAGCAAATATATTTGTTTTGGGTATGTATGTATGTAAGTAAATATGTATGTGCGTGTGTGTGTGCATATATATATATATATATATATATATATATATATATATATATATGTATGTAATGTATGTATATGGGCACACAGTAGATCTTCAGAATGTCAGTACCCGTGGTTTCAAGGTTTCAAGGACATCTTGCTGATGAGGATTTGGTTAATGGGGGAGAACTTGGGCCCGGGCCATGACGTCATTGTGTCCCAATGTAATCCTCTTGTGCTGAACCCAATCAGCAGAAGGGCTGCGAGTGTCTGGGATGGGAAGGAGCTCTAATCCGCTAGAATGGATCAGAGGGGCTGAAAAAAACCCAGGGCTGGACCAAAAAACTGCTGCCTCGGACGATCAAGATAAAAAAGGGATAAATCGGAAAGGACACATCCCAGTCCTTATAGACGCTGTCGGAGTAAGATTAGAGAGGAGAGAATACTGGGGCACGCGCAGGATCTGTTTTGAAGGTTTGACGGAGAATTAAACATATTTTCCAAACATCAGTGTAAAAAAAGACTAGGTCCAATGTTTCTCTTCGACGTTTTGTGGAAAAAAAGACTTCGAAATGGCTGAAGATAATAAGAAATCATCGTTTGTTCATCCGTTTATGTTATAGAATTATGTAGCCTGCAAACAAAAAGAGCTAACGCGTATGTCTGACGAGCCTTAGGAGGGCGTTCGCAACGGACAAGGGGGGAGGCTGCAGTCGAGCTCTTCTAAGGAAGTCTTCCTCGTTCTTACAATGGAATGGGTATATTGCCAATCATAAAGTATTGCTCGGCAACAACTATCTCTGGTTAATTTTTCATGCAAATATTTTTTCTATCTGCCATTTTCAAGCATGGCGAAGAACTGACAGCTAATGAAACAGGTCTTTTTGAACGCGGAAAATCATCGGACACATCAGTTGCATTTGAATGGTGCTTCAAAACCTCAAAATGTTCAACTGCATATGGCGGTGGTACACTACTGCACCGCTACGACGCACGAACTGTATCTTACAATTTCTGTGTTAAGGATGAGGTCATTTGGACTTTCTGGATTTGTCTGCCGTGTAACAGAATTTGCGTTTTGAACGTTAATTCATAACTGCCATGGATCTGCTTAATATACTTCTAGTGTAATCTTAAAGAGATGTATAGGTTTCAAATCTCACAGAATTGGTACAATGGATGTAATGTCCTATTGCTATCCACGGAGTGAGAATAACGAGTAGTGCGTATTTATAGGCATAATGTCATTCTGAAATCCGTTGGTTGTAAAGTGTTAGGTAATTGTCTTATTTATATTGCTGCTGAACTGTCGTTATTTTAGTTGGATGTGGACGGATCGTTTCCCTGTCTTTGGTCATTCCAGAATGAAATGGGAGCTAGCAGATAAATATGTCTGTAGTCAAACTGCATGCGTTGTCGGACTTTTCGTACGTCGCGCTTTTCATTCTCATGAGGGTAGGGGTCGCGCGGAGGGGGTACTGCGTGTCTGGGTGTCACACAGGGTTACCGCTCTGCGTGTTCACAGCGGACCTTGATTTAATGTCCATACAATTAAGGCACGCGGTGAATGCCAAGAGAGGAATCTCGCGAACATCATATTTATAGGCATGCTGAAGTTACAGTTCGTTATCACACCGAATTAAGCCGGTCAATAACACCACAGTGTTCTCAGAACGATACATTCTCAAGGTACAGACATGCTTTGTACTGAACCCTTTCCCAGTCTCAGCAGCACTGCAGAATCTGCTTGTAATAACATGCTTCGTTAAAGTAAACAATTTGTATTAGTTGTGTGACGCTAGATGTTCATTTTAAATTGTTAAACAGACGTCAATGTACGTTTTTATCACGTTGTTTTCAGTAGCAGTGTTCAGTTTTAAATTAATGCCACGCGTGTGCAGCTAACATAGGAACGTTTTTTTAAACCATTTGCCAGTTTTCAGTATACATTATGCAAAGTAATTGTTATATGAAATTATGCTGCTGGCTCCTGTACGTATAAAGGTACTTGATGTATAATATATAAGGATTTGTGATGAAAATACAACGCTAACATTACTGTGTTCTATACTGCATACTGCGAATATGGAAATTAGGCTAGGGCCTATCAGAATCTCAAAAAATTGTATGTAATCATGTTGTACTAATTGGTTGAAATGAAGTTATACAATGTCTGTTATAAGACAGACGCGACCCAATATAACTACTTGTTGCAGCCAAGTCCCAAGATAATTTAATACAACCACGGGTGAGCCGTAATACTTCATATTATGAGATATCGATTACAAAACTAAAATTTATATAGTTTTTGACTCACAGGCTGTAAAACAATTAAAAGCAGTTACATAAAATATTTTAATAAATATCCATTGCATGATACTACATCATGTAATGCTATTAGACTGGTATGTAGAGAAATTTGAATTCCTAATTTTTCTTGACAGTATTTTTTTTATTTTATTGTTTGCAATATGAACGACTCTACAATTGACTAATGTTTTTGTATATAACTTACTTTAGACATTAGTGATTTCTAAACAGGATTCGTCCACAACAATGTTATAGGAATTAGATACATTGGATACATTGTTTGAGAAGTGGGATATTTGAGCCCACATGTTTCGTGAATTGGTTGGTTTATTCTGGCCGTCTGGTAGCGACCAAACCAGTATGTCTGCGAAGGGTCTCAGTCATCAAAAAAAGCTGAACAACTTTTCAAAATATAAAACAAAGATCTTGTTCTAAACACACCATACAAATTTAACGTTTAGTGAAAAGATAACGGGAATAAGTCGTGGTGGCCATTTTAAAATCCAGATTCGACGTCGTTTTTTTTTCCCGAACTTCGCAGAAATGCATTTCTTCTTTATGTAACCATGTGAATTTGTGAATTTCTACAGCAACAGTTAATTTATGTTAAACAATAATTTTATTTTTCCTAAAAGCTTGTGCCGTGGGCAATTGCCAAATTGGTTGATTTCAATCGGATACAGTGTGTCTGTCACCGCTTGCCACCCTGGCCCGCCGTGATCTCAACACTATCCTGAAAAGTTTATAGAACATACGTATGTGAATATAGTACAGGGAATAAGGTGAGGCACACTAGGGAGAGCATGTCAATATCATCACATTTGAGCCCTTGGAAAAAAAAAATTGCACATACATTTACGTTAATTAGCGCCACCTATGGATGGAATTTTGCGGCTATAAACGTTTGGAGCGTGGCCTTCTTAAATTAACACTGCCTTGAAGGCGATATGCTTAGCTTTTAGGTCTCTAAAACATGCAGCTTTATACATACCAATTAAAGTCGTCTGTGAAAGCTTTGAAATCAAGAACATCCATAAAACAAACGTAGAGGACTTCAGTCTAAGAAAGGGGTGTTAACCTGATATCTTTATAAGTCTGTATATTTGATTGTATATTTAAAAACAAACAAACAAACACACACACACACACACACACACACACACACACACACACACACACATATGTATGTATATATAGACGACAATAACTTAAACTAAGGAAGTGGCCTAACATATTTGATGGTCATCTATAGGTCGCAGTAAAACTCAGATTACCACGGTTTTTCGTGCAGTATTTTATTTGTTCATGTTCTGTCTGTTTTTAGTTCTCAGTTGAAATCGGTTTCAGCGTTCTTTAGCAGAAATTGCCAGTATTTCGTGTACAGTACTAATTCAGATGAAATATGCTCACAGGTTGTATAAATCCGACAAATACAATTAGTAGTCTATGCGAACAGTTCCGAAATGCGATTATGCTGCGGATACATTTTTGACCTAAAGAGTCTATTTGAAGGCTAAGCAAAATATGTTTCATTCATTCTTCAGAGGCTGACAAAAAATCGCCGTCTAACTCCACACAAAGGTAATCAAGTAAGACGACGTATTTGGGTTAACTAATATTAAATCAAACACCGGTCTAAATCCAATTTGCTAATTCTAAGTATATAATGAACAAACGTTACATCGAATGCGAGGAAAAAGCACGCACGTGCGCACACACACTCGCCAAACCATGAATCTGATCAACCTCGTATTGTTCTCTTACGTGTGTTTTGGATTAAAATACACAGGAGTAACGACTTAATCTGTCTTTAACATACAAGAATTTCTCGTAATATCTTTCCGTTTGGCTTCAAGTGTTAGACACGTTTATTCTTACGTGTATAACGTGACACCTCACAGACCGCTAGGCGCAGGAAGTATAACTCGATTAAAGGCGTGCTGTTGTAATGTTGACGCTACGTTTGGGAACATTATGTTAAAAAAAACTAAATGTAGGTTAATTTTTGGTCTAGTCACGTGGGCATTTTGATCGAAATCTGTCTTTGCATTTAGAGCAGTTTAAAATCATATCACAGTTCTGGGGAAACAGATTTCATAATTCTTTTTGCATATTTTTATGTAACACTGAACTCAATAAATTGTGACTGGATAATTACATTGCTTGTGTGAGTCTGTTATAAATAACACGTGCCTGATATTTTGCTACCCTGACATCTGTAATACTAAAGGCGAAACCAAAACCAGGCAGCACAAAAGAAACGGGCCATGTTTGAAAATTCAGCTGCTGTTATTTTCGATAGCCAGGAAATGTGTGTCTTTATACGTGTAGGGTGGTACACTGAAGTACAGAATCGTATCAATAAACACGACATAAACCACTGAACAAAGACCATCTTGATTTACTGATTTTCACTGCGTTCTCCCATTAAATTCAGAAATTAACCTGGTGCCTCAGCTTCAGATGATGAAATGTTCCTTTTCACTTTGTTGACACAGTAAAGTTGTATCGTCGCAGTAACAATTCGTTACCTCTGCGATCGTAACTGCAGCATTTATATGTCAGCAGACCGCTTTACTTAATCCTCATATGTGGTGTTGGGATCTTTTCATATCGCTAAGAACTTGGCTCAGTGGGATTTCTGTCCGGCCTACTAATCAAAAAAGCAATATATAAATATATTTGTTGTCACTCTGTCGCCATGCTTTGGTGGATAAAGCACAATTACTCAGTAATGTTGTCTTGTTCTAAATTAGTAGGATAAGAAAATCTTGACTGTGTCATGCTAAGAAGGGTTTATCTAAATGACGTTAAGAAAAAAATACTACATTTGTAGCAATGCATAGTCAATGGTTACACATCAGATTATAATTTCGTTGCGTATAGCATGCATTCGATGAAAACAAGGTAGTTTCATTCTTAGAATCAATACAGTTAGATAATAGACAGCCCCTACTGAATAACTGCAAAAGATATTAAAGGTGTTTACAATCCATATGGTCTGTATGACAAGTGAACTCTCTATTATGATCATTTCGCTCATGCAATTGTAAACCTATATGTAAATAGGCTCAGGGGTCAACAGTTTACCCAATAGATCAATATGTCAAAAAACCTACTAATAGACAACGGATCGCCGTTTTCCTATTGTGAATACACTGGAAAAGAACGGACAGGAGTGTAACTCTTTAAATTTTATGAAATAAACTGATGACGCCATGATGTTGTGACTTCCAACTCCCAAAACTCGGCTGTTACTTCTAGCACCGCCAGAAGTGTCCTCTTTGTTTCTCGGGTCTTTGAAACCGTGAGGTACTGAAAAACGATCAGTGAGAAATCAGGCCACGGTAACCGGTTATATTTTACATATTTAAAATCCCACATTATAGTGTTGTTAATATTGCTACCTCTTTAATGAAAAGTTTAAATTACTTAATTCCCATAACACACGTCATTTTTTGCTAACCTGAGATACACTTTAATTTGCGAAAAGGCCATTAAAATTGCAAAATTCTAGGCACATTATGTACAACCGAAAGACTTACGTACAATCCAAATAATTTTCCTAGTTATGGCTGGAAAACAAGCTATTATACGTCAGCACCACGGATAGCGCTGGTTTTCATTCGTCCTAACAAATTAACGCTGCGAAAGAGGAAAATGTATGCGAATAATTTTAAACTTAAAACAAATACAAATGTTATAAAGTGGAAATAAATTAATGATATTTATAAACACATATTTCGACCTTTTGGTATGTTTTACGACCTTACTTTACAAAATAAAATGGCTCCATCTAACGGCAACTGCAGTAAAACACTAAAGCACAGTTAAGTAATGTCATCTCAGCATTCACGATATAAAGGAAATACACACTATAAAAACAAGCTATGACTGCAATTACATTTTAACAGAATTGAACCCCAAACACATCGATGTCATCGAAATACATACATATATATATATATATATACATACACACACACACACACACACACACATATATATATATATATATATATATATATATATATATTTTTTTTTAACACCACGGAAAAAAATAACACCAATTAAAAGGCATGCAAAGACAACCAAACTTTTAAATGAATGTGAAACTGAAGAAAATACTGCTGTAGTTCAGTGCGGTGCTGTGCGGATATAACCGTCAAAATTTTTCGTTTAAGGTTAGATTAAACACTAGTGTTCTTTGCTTGCTGTAGTTATGGCAATACTCGTATACCGAAAAAAGAAGCCGACGGCAAATGATTGCTAAATAGATTTCATTTATTAAGGCTTAATTTCTTCTAAACAAACAGGGAAAATGAAAGCAAAACAAACGCTCTTCCAGACTTTACAGGCTTTAACCACCAGTAGCATCAGTGGACCAATTAAAAGGCTAATTTATAGAAATTGTAATATTTCAAATTACTTAATACCATAATTATTAAAGTGAGGTCATTGTGTTAATAGTTATGGAAACCAATAAAGTGTGGCTTCCAAACTCAGCGAACACCCTCTAATGAGTAGCACGTGCATTTTTTCCCTTACAAGAGCAACTGGCTATAGCGCCGTTTCATGCTTCTGCACTTGAAGACAACAACCTTCCCAATTGTCCGAGTTTCTGTCTCAGGATTACGCAGCGTAGCTTCTGTTAAACGTTTAGAAGAGGGAGAAAAACAGACGTTAAAAATAAAAGGCAAATGTATCATGCAGAGCTTAAATAATTTTGACGTTAAGACGGGGACGGGGTAACTCCTGCCAAACCACAGAACGAAAGATCGACATGATATTGAGTCTAACTGACCAAGAATTACAGATTTACAGGACAAATACGGAGAGGTTTATATATAAACTCGAGGCACTAAAAGCAGAAAAAAATCGGTAAGTTTTAACCCTCTTTAAAGAAGCTGCAAAGACAAGTGTCTATGAAGGTTGAGCGATTGACGACATCACAAAAATCAGGGACAATTCACCCTTTTCACTATTTGGTTGTTAATACAGCAAATGTATTTTACATAAGCTACAGAAGGGGTTAACGCCTTGTTCAAAGACAAGTTAATAGCCTGTCCTAATCTGAAAAGCGAAAAGTACAGTTTCTTGGCCAATATACTGACACTTGCCCAGCTGTAAGAAGGTGCAAAATATTTTGGGACAACGTATTCCATATGAAGAGCGTTTACTAGGTTATATTTGTCTTTAAATGGAAGCGATTTAACCTGTATGTCCAAAGTTATTTAATACACACCACAGCATTGATTCTTATTTATTCAACATCAGCCACTTCCTTTTTTATATCCTGTTATTCTCATGAATAACAACTTTACTTTTAAATTACTTTGACACGTCCCATGACTATGTTTCTGCGTTAAAGCTAAACTTTACAAGTAATAAATGACCAGTTTATAGCAGAAACAAAGTTCACACTAAAGACACAGATAAATGACGTCAAAACATGGGTGGCAGCGGCTACAGTATCACCTGGACTTTTGTTTTAAAAGCCGGTGTATTTTTCCCCTTAATTTTTGTGAGAAAGACTACATTTATCCATCACATTCGATTAACAGTACCTGAATTGCTTTTATCCAAGATGTGGAACAGTACATTGGGAACATTAAGACTATTTCGATCTTGGAACAGCTGAGAACGTCATCTTTAATTTCTAATGTGTAATCAGAGAGAACGGTCACCTCTTACAGACAAAACTTTATTGCCCCCAAATTCCCTCAAAATAAGTTTCTTCAAAATATCTGAATTCTTACAATATACAACAAAATACATTTCAAAATATTATCTCATGCTAAACGCTATAGTTTCAATGTGCACGTATAACATTTATCATCACCCCGGAATTCTCAACCGGATAGTTCACCAAACCCCTTAAGCCCGCCACACCACCCCCGCTGGCCGGCACGGGTGTTAAAAATTAATGGGGGTAAAAAAAAAAAAAAAAAAAAAAAAAAAAAAAAAAGTTTCCTTTTGGACCTGATCTCATTTACAAGGGAAAAGAAGCGGGCCACTACAAATAGCATTTGATGAAAGTGATCGAGGGGTAACTAAAACGAAAGGAGGCAGCCGTGTGAAACTAAAACCAGCTCATTATCTCGACGTAAGAGCAGCACCTGGAAAGACAGCTTCGGTCTCAACACTGGCTATAATCATGTTTTCTTGCATAAGAAGCAAAACAGCATATGACATGCGCAAAATTGACTTTTTCTTTGCTCTTAAAATTTGTAGTATAACCGTTGGCCAAGCCAAAATTGGCATTATATTGCTTACTTTGGTTCTGGCATTGCTGGGGCACAGGGGCACAGCAGATCAGAGAATTAGTTTAGAATAAGTAATGCTCCAGCAAAGTGTCAGGTTATCAAAAAAACCCATTCTATCACTCCCATCCATACAAAATCTATCACTCCATGTCTACAAACTATTTCAGTTGTGATAACTATGACATTAAATCCTTAGGAAAGTGTGACAAGAGACTGCTTACGTCTACAGTATGCAAATAGTGACTTGTTTTAAGTCTTATTCTGAAGGAGAGGTGGGGAAATTTGCACTTTACACATGAGCATTATTGCTGCGTACCCTTTTGCCTTAAGGCTCATACATGAAACAGCATGAACAGATTGGCCAGGGCAAGCCCCGCCATCCAGGCCTGGTTCAGCAAAGACTCACACCCAGCCCATTCGCAGCTGGTTTGGGGCAAGAACCTGGCCAGAAATTTAGTCAGCAAGGAGAGGCGCTGAGTCAGAGGAAACTGACTGAGACGTTTCATGTTCACAG
>JABJVR010000033.1:6857657-6877907 GCA_025773905.1 Chitala chitala | reverse complement strand
GAACCTGGCCAGAAATTTAGTCAGCAAGGAGAGGCGCTGAGTCAGAGGAAACTGACTGAGACGTTTCATGTTCACAGATCAAGCGGGGCAGGGGAAGAACTCCAGAGGATACGTCACATCCGTCCACACAGTCAATCCCTCGTTAGCATTGCGCTGTAGAAAACGTCCTAACAGTTCAAGAAAAAAAGTAATAGTGCACAGAGTTTAGCTGACAGCTTGGTTTAACCAAAACGAAGGGAAGTGGATTACAAACAGAATATGCCCATCATGGACAAATTTAACCAATGAGATCTTAGAAAAAACCTGTCAGAATTTAAACTAAATTTTCCAGGGATTATGAGATAGATTCCTATAACCCCCCCCCCCCCAAACTACATATCATGGCTGCGCAAAAGTTTCTCATAAATGTGCAAACAAAGTTAAGCACGAACATTCAATCAAGAATTTATTTCAGGTGCTGCAATTCCCAGGGACGATTCTACGAAGGCCTCAGATTAGACAACAACATGGATGGGTCAGTATTGAAGCCAAAAAAAAAAAAAAAATGCACATTAAAAACAAGAATATCAGAAGGAATATCACCTGTGCATCGAAAAACCTCTTTAAACTACATACAGATTTCAGTATCACATACTACATACAATAAAGCAGTAGCCAACTTTACTGAATTTAAAACCTAAACATGAGCAAAAAGGAAAACAAAATGAGCACCTTCTTTTATATGCAGTTAAATAAACTTAAGTTGAAAAACAAAAAGTCTTTATTGGAACTGATTAAAACATGGGGGGAAAAATATATAGCAGTTATTACAGACCTTGTGTGCAAGAGACAGAAAAGGCAGGAGTGTTTGATAGAGTCGGACCTACTGCTGAGGGCTCATGGGAAGTGCAGTTACCTTACGAGACACCCCCTCCTCCTCTTGCCGCTTCTCATAATGAGAAAAGTCATCGAAGATGGAGGTGGTGTGTTTGTAAGTGGCTATAATTTTGAGCACCTGCTTGGCCTTCTCCAGCGGCACCTCCTGCGTGTCCCGTGAGTTGGTGACGGGCTTGTTGTCGTTGTTCTCCAGGCGGATGTGCCGCAGCTGGCTGTTGGGCACATCCTTCACAAAGAGCCAGTTGACGTCAAACTTGCCCTTCCACTTGTCCTGCGCCCACACGCCGGCGCTGGTGCTGTAGTCTACGGGCGAGCGCATCTCGGCCACGCCGCAGAAGTGCCCGCTGCCGTTGACACTGAACAGCAGGTACAGCGGGCCCTTGCCGGCCAGCGAGCGGTAGGCGGCGTCCAGCCTCTTGTTACCGTGCTCCGTGCTGCACCAGATAGAGTACTTGATGGAGCGGTGGATGTCGTCCTCAGAGTAGCTCTTGATGATGAACACGCGGCCCACCTTCAGGTTCCAGTCAAAGTCCTTGGGATTGTAGCTGTGTGAGGCTCTTAGCTTCTCCAGGACAGGGTGGGAGTCCACCCCGGGACCGAGACCACCGGAGCCAGGGCCGTTGGTGCTGCCACTGGATGAGGCACTGCTGTCGGTGCTACCTGCTTGGGCAAAGCCCATGTTGCGGTTGCGGGGGGCTACCCAGCGTGCCTGCGGGGGCGGACCCTGTCCATGATAGGACTGCAGAGGCGGCGGCTGGACGGACAGCACAGGCCCAGGCTGCATCGGTGGCTGCGGCAGAGGCTGCGGGGACTGCAGCGGCTGCTGTTGGGGGTGGCCCTGGGCCAGCTGCTGGAGTGGTGCAGCTGCCTTACCCATAAGCCCCTTGCTGTCCCATGTGCCGATGTCCATGTTGTGTTTTATGGGAGGCGGTGGAACAGCGCCTGCACCCAGGGGAACCCCCGGCTTGGCCTTGGCCTTAAGCTGCAGCTTTGCAGGCTTGCTGGCGATGGCCGCCCATGAGGTGGGCGTGGGCTTCGGCGGCATCCCGATGGTGGGACTGCCATTACTGAGCATGGAGCCCACCGGCTTCACACCAGAGCCTGACATGTCGCCCCCCATCTTCAATCCGACCATGCCTTGCTCTATGCTGTTCATGCCCGGGGCCTTGTTGAGCGTGTCGCTGTGAAACCCCGTCTGTCCATCCACCAATGTGCCCCCCAGGGAACTGGGGGGGTAGCTGTAGCTGCTACCATAGGCCGAGCTCTGAGTCTGCTGTCCCTGGGAGCCGCTCGTGCCCCAGGCAGAAAAGGCAGGATTTTCTGGGAAAAAGTTAAACCTGTGCGGGTAGATGCTGTTCCCGAGGCTCCCTGGCTGCCCGAACACGGTATCAGGCATGAAGTGGTGGTCTCCATTGCTCAAGGGTCCGTACGGAGTCAGGTAGGGGATGGGAGGGTCTCCACCTGTGGACCAGGGAGCTTCGCTGAGTGGGTATGGAAACCCAATGGAGGGGGCGTAGTAGCTGGACAGGTATGGGTCAGTCATGGATTGATAGCTGTTACTCTGTAAAGGAACATGTGCACATTAGACAATGTTTAAAACATGAACACTAACAATCAAGTCATTTTTAAAGTAAACCACTCCAGGTCTTCCTTTTAATTACACAACACATAAATCACATATAATTACATAAATCTGCAGCAGTCATCAAAGAAAAAAAAAAAAAAAAAAACCACAGCCATACCGCAAACTTGTCCCTTCTGCTCCCCTGTCAGTCACCAATATCAAACAAGCTCAAATATAGAACTGCAGCAGCATTACTGACAGTCAACACAAATAAGTACATTTTAATTGAAAATTTTTATTAAAAAAGGCTAAATTAACACCTTTTTTATACTCTCGGGTTCTTCAGTTTGTTTATTTCTTTAAGCCACACATTATCACACACATCCAATTTAGGTCTTTGCAGCATCTGATGTTTACTGTAAGCAGGTACCATTAACTGTAAACTAATTAAAAATACTGTATAAAGACTATTTGTTAGCTTGTCATCACTGTCCCTGTGCTCTGAAATAAGACTCAATGGCAGATCTGCAAAATTCACTGCACAAACTTCTTATTGTTGACCTTAATGTGAATAACCACTGATATTCTGATAACAGCTGTAAATACATCCCATTGTACATGGTGCATTAAACGCAATTTGCAGGTTAAAAAGGCACACACTGCAGTCGTCTTGCCTCGCAGACCCGTATGCTGTATGCTTTTACCCATGATCCATCCTCAACTCCATTATATTTTTTGACAACAGATCATTACTTTAAGAGAAACATCATAGTTAAAAACCTATTCATGGCGACATTTTCTGGGATAAAGGTGATTAATATAGTAAAATGAGTGGTGCACTGGTGAATACTGCATTAGCTGTTCCACAGAAATGGACCACCATGCCCCAGGATTCGCCTTGCATTTTATCACAGCACTTTAACTGATTACATTGAACTTAATAAAGATAATTAGATTAAATAGAACAAGCTTCGGATGGCCTTTTGAGGATATTTGAAAAATTTAGCATTAATAAAATATCAGGTAATCTGATCGTCCGTGTAAGGTATTTACTCTCCGTATTTGTGGAAACCCCCCCCCCCTCCTAAAAACTGTGTCTAAGAGCAGGATCATTATTGGTTAAGTGCTATCTGAGACTTCCCTAAGGTTAACCACTTGGTCTTTATTTCACCTGAGAACACAGTGTTTGAGTCACCTGCTCTGTGCCGTATGGAATACTTAAGTATTCGTACCACTTATTTTTTATGGCTTAACCATTCATGATCAATTAATTATTTGCATTCATTAGAAAATGAAACAAAATACCTCACACAAGTCTTAATTTAAAGTTGTCTGCCATGAGCTTTAAGGGGCAGGGGAGAGTGCAAATACATTTCATAGCCCTGCAGAACACAATCTGTGTGGGGCAATATTCCCGAGCTGAAAAATTTCATAACAGACCGAGTGACCACTAAACGAAGGTTTTCAACACCATTGTCACAGTTTGACAACTTTAAATGTCAGCGCACTGTAATCGAGTTTCTTGGTGATAAACCACAGCATAACAAATCAGGCTGAAACATGTACATGACACACAAGCCATCCTTGTCAGGAAAACCGAATTTCACCAGTTGGCAAAAACAGATCAACGGATCAGAAACGACCTTAAAAACACACATCCACCTAAAATCTGGTTGATGACCACTGGATTGCTACCATGTCACACGAACGCTTTTAGATCAAAGCAAAGTCACCGTGCCACCAAGTACAAATGCCAGTCAGAAATAGCAAGGCAAAAAAAAAAAGACTACTGTTACGTCATCTGCATCTCTTGTGTTATCCTATGCTAATAATTTTTCACAGACGGAGAAACAGATTACACAATTTTACCATCCTGCCAATGGCAGCACCATATATTATTACAAACCACAACACAAACTTTTCTCAGAAACCTGTTGACTTGTTTTATCCCCATCAAATTAAAAGAAATGTAAACCCAATCCAGACCGACTTGTCTCAGACGACCTTTGGCAAACAAAGCCTTCACACTGCTTCTTCACAATAATGTCTAAAAACGAAGAACGTTTAGACTAGACATTGCCTGCATTTCTCGTGCTCCTTATGCAGAACAGACATGTGAACAACCCAGTAGGCTGCACCCTATAGTACTGATCGCACATTCAATAATAAACAGGTCGGATGACTTTTACATGTTTTGGAAAGGAGATACATTAACATCTTTTAAACTGAGTTAAAAACACACTCATTTCCCTCACAGATTAGAAACAATTTGGTGTAACAAAATCACCCAAATGAATCCACCTTGTAGCGGTACCTATGAGGGGTCCTATAGAGAAGCACAATTTGAACAGTACATTACAGCTGTGCATGCATGCGCATACCAGCTTTGATTCAGTGGGGAGAAAGATCCCTAGATACCAGGCTGTGAAAGGTCTCTACACACAGCCAGCAATGTAAAACAAGTCTGAATAAACATTAAAACCCACCACTTCTACAGAAATTGCATTTTTAGTGAAGCCATAGTCATTTCATAAAACCTCCAAATGTGATTTATAAAAGCCTCACATTCCTCTGCGTAGAGCATTAATGAAAGACGTGTTAAGCGTTCTCCCAGTCTATCCATACCCTCAATGTTTCAGCAAATCCATGTACCCAAGCAACAGCTCCAGTGATGCTACCCTACTAGGCTGGTTCACCTAGTCAATTACCAAGGTAGCTTAGCAACGCGACAAACATAAACATGATGGAGCAAAACAAGAGCCAGTTAAACAAAATCATCTTGACATGTATTTAGCACAACTACCTAACTAGTCTTCCCTAACTAGCCTTTAACTTTCCATTAACTTAAGTGATTGCCAGTACTACCCTTAGTGCATCTTACTATTCCACAATTCACTTAAACCAACTATCGCATGTTGGATTTTTTCCCTCTCTAATGTTTCACGCAATAATGTCTGCACTGCACCCTCAGCTACCATTAATGTTTGTATGTTAAGTAAGCAACTCTGTTCAGCTAAACACTCATTTTAAATGTCGTCGTTAAGCCTCATTCTGAACTAAAATCATTTGCTGTAGGCTGCAAGTTTGAGTCCCACAAGTAGTATTCTGTTGCACAGAAACCATTGAACCAAACTGCTGCCCTTAAATACAATTCCTTTGATCCTTATTTACGACCGGGATGGTAGGTGGTCTAAAAAAGCCTTAGATGAAAGTGACCACCCTGACTGAATCGACAGCCTCGCTTTGTAGTAAATAAATGCCATCCTGCTCGTGAACAGAACTGCCAGTGTGCGGGTCAGACTGGCAGGAATGGGGTAGTTCTGGGGTTGCTGTCATCGCACAGCTGTACATCTGCAACAGCTAAAGGTTCCTTTCAATTGATGAGCACAAGGTGGCCAGACTCCATACAGCTACATATAAAACAATCATATTCTGTCCGCTCAGTGCAAAATATAGGGACAAGCAGCACCCCAACAAGACACCAAAAAGACTATAGCACATTACCATTACACCCCTATAAAATGTGCACAGCCAAATTCACAGCATGGCAAAGAGCTCGAAAGTGTGACAGTGAAGCCCAAAGTCACTGTCATCAGGATCGGCCCTAAAGCACCAGCACTGCCACCTCGTGACCTATTGCAGAAAATTTGCCTTCACACTCACCTGGTGTCTAAAACCATAAAAAATTCAAAGACTTTGAGACAGATGAGGCTCAGCACAGCACACCTCACAGATGCCAACAGCGCATGCACTCACCTGATTGGACTGGCCGGTGAGGTACGGTTCAAAGTCGCTGTCGTGAACAGTTTCCTTCTGGTGGAGTGAACCATTCTGCACTGGAAAGAGAAAGCATGCAGCACCGGGGTCATGTCTCAGTCCATTAACACCCTTATTATTGGTAGCCTCACCGACCCGACAGAGCTTACAAAGGACAGCGGGAGACCAAGAACACGAAAAGGTTTGATGCATTACCTGTCACCTTTTTCAGACTGGTGCTCACCCGCCCATTCCTGATAGACACGGTTATTTCCTCCCAGTTTCCATTAAGACAGGCTGAGCTTTGAGTCAAACGCTACATTAGACAGTTTACTTGCCCCATGATTAAAATCTTTATAAGTTATCTAATCATCAACATTAGATAAAGGCAACAGACGACAGAGAGTAAATGCACTCCAATACCATGATTAAATTACTGCAATAAACAGCCAGGGTCACTTAACATGTGAAGGGTACATAAGTGGGCATTAAGAAACACAGCAATACAACTTTAGAATTAAAAGGTGTTGTCCTTTCTTCTTTTAAATCATTAAAATTATTTTGTACCTGTTAAAATAACTATATCAACATTCATTTCTTGAGTAGGTGAAAGATATGACGAGTGTCACACAGGGAAGATTGTAAATATCTTAAAACTAAGAATTAATTACTTATATTAAGAATAGCGCAACTGAAAATGTAAAAGTATGCAAATACAAATATGCATCTTTAATCAGTGGAGTGAATCTGATATTAGTCAAATGAACGTGGTCAGAGAGAGCAAGTTTAAAAAGATGAGTTGCCCAGGTGATAAATATCTAATAATGTCAAGAGCACTACCAAATAATGTATAGGTCTAAGTAATTTCAATCCAGTACCAGGCTTTAAAAGTTCTGAAATGCACAGCTCATTTTAATTTATAAAGATGCTCTTGCAAAATTTACACGAGTTCACTAAGTGAAAAGGTTGTAGAATATGACTCACTGTCAGACTAAGAACAGGTAAATCAACCATTGTATTAATGCAACATTTTTGGTGCTGCAACTATCTTCGATGCTACAGAAATCCAGGAAGTCACAGCCGTGGTCCTAATTATACATTACTGCTAGACTATTATTCTACAAGAATAGATTATTTATTCATTTCTGTAATATGTGGAATACAAAATTACAAGTATTGAGGGACATGGACTACGCAGGTCCTTTAAGGACAACAAAGAGCAAAACAACACAGGGACCACTTAATAAAGAACTTGAAGTAAGACCTTTCTAATACTGTCTCAAGTTACTTGTCATGCATTCTTACCTTTGGAGGCTTGTCCTTTTGATCTCTGCATTCGCGTTTAAAAGGATGTCATGTGAAAAGAAAAAAATAACATGACTTTATGACTTCAGCATGAGTAAATACTATAAACATCTCTTTATGAAATAAATGATGCATCATGTTTTCAAATTAACTGGCAAGACAGCCACCTTAAATGGATGCTTTCAATAAGGAAATGGAAAAAGAAAGCGAGGGAAGTTCCGTATCTTAGATAACAGCTGACCAGCTAGGTGTATTTCCATCATTATAAGAGCATGTCCGGATTGATGGGGGAAGGGAATGGAAAAAATCATAAGAGATAACTGTAATAAGATGAACAAGATGCGGATCATCCTTATCTTCAGTCACTAGGGCGAGTTAACACAGCGCCGCTGCAGATCGCAAAGTAATTCAGGCTCCTGTACAGAAGAACCTTAGCGTGGTGTAAATAAAACGCTAAGACAGTTAGCTGGGCAGCTAGCTGTAATATCACACACACTCAAGCACATACACATACAGACACACACACATACAAACGCACGCGCGCGCGCGCGCACGCACATACCCTCCGATCACGAAGGGCCGACACATGACTTACACGCACAGCTATTTGGCTGCAACGCGAATTACGGAGGACTGTAAAAACAGTCACAAAGCAGCTCTCCAGTTAACATCAGCCGGCCACAGTTCCCGTCCAGCCTACCTGAGGGTCAATGCTTGTGGCAGACATAATTCATTAAGGAGCTCCACTCAGTATCTTCCCAAGCCCCTGTGTTTTCGCTCCTGTACAGTGCAGTTTTTTCTCTCCCCTTAAATCCGTTCTTCGATCCACACGAGTTAAGGTCTAGCTTTCAGAAATTTATCTCGCAGGGGTCTTTATGTTCTCAGACAGTACTTTTTATGCAGGAGACAATTTGTTTAAACGTTTAATAATCCCCTATTTTTCCACTCAAACAAACACTGCTCAGTTATTGTAAAGCTCAATGCACTTCCCCCAAGGCAGCTCCATCCGGGCTCTCTGCGCTAAGGGGACACGTCAGTGTGACGCTGTCTGCGCCCGGTTCTTAAAGCACCGCCGGGGAGGTGGTGCTAGAGTAGGTAGGGAGACTGTGTTACAAATGATTCAAGGGTTATTTTTATTCCGCGGTAATATAGCAGTGTCTGCAGTTTAGGTTGTAAATTTAGTTACACTGGAACAGGAATTACATTTATTTAAAATAATATTAAATGATGCAATGTACTCCTTACCATCTTATGTAGGAAAGAAACACTAAAGGTGAAATTATTTTGGAGAAATATACAATAATAAACTTTATTTATTTCAAAAGTTGAAGTCCTACATTAAAAGAGTACATGTGCATGACAATTAATTTAGTGTTCTTAACAGCGCGTTTAAATGAGTTAGTTATAAATATTACACACAATAAACGTTCGTAAACTGTTGTTTTGCTTTTTTTTTTTTTTTTTTTACTGTGTTAATTATCTGCATTGAACGCGAAAAACTTGTAAAATACTGCTTTTATAACAATGCCCGCATGATGTCACTACATCTAAGTAAATTTCAGAGTAATCGAAACAGTTATGTCACCAAGATAACGTGCAAACTTTTGCGATAATTTCATCGCAACACGAAATCCCGCATGTCTACTTCTAAATTCAATGTAGTTACTAGTGGGTAAACCATGAACTGCTTGAAACAGCTGTGGTCCACACTGCGGCCAGCGGAACATGCAGCATACACATCCGACGTAAATGCGCTTACAATGCAGAAAAGGCAAGGGCATCGGATTCATTTCTTTGTTTACTGAAACTAGTTTAAGTTTACTTCGTTTGTCAAAATGCAAAATAACCTCATAAATAATATAATAATACTGTATCATTTGTACTACTGTATTGTTTTGGTATGGTTCTTTTTGTTTGTTTCTTTCTTTCTTTCTTTTTCTTATAAAGTTGAGTGCAGCTGTAACCAAGCAAAGCCGTTTTCCCTGGGATTAATAAAGTTTTGTGAATCTTGAATAAATTCTTTGCCAATAAAAAAAACGTATTAAGGATATGCAAGATAAAACAGTGTATGGTTGTCATACACATTTAAGGTCAGGACTAGTCAGCATATATTGTGTGTACGTTCCGACATCGGCTTTTAAAACCCGTTTTTAAGTTAATAAAGGACTCTCCTTTCACTGAAAGAATGTGAGAAACGGACATTCATGCTGCAATTGTACAGCACCGCGTTTCCCTTCATACAGGGGACCGTTCTGGAACTGCCGCCTAACTGGCTGCGTGAGACCCTGTGTGCCTGTACAGGACCGGTGTTGCAGGTTCGTGATCCACAATGAAACATGCAGAATGTGACTGGTACGGGACAAGGACGAAACGAACGCGTCGCGGACCCCGGCATGTCGGACAACGGGAGCCTCTTGGGCATTACTCTGGCGGAGCCAGGGATGAGGAGAGAAGAGGAGAGGCTGAGAACCTTCCAAGACTGGCCAATCGATGCCCCGGTTACGGCCGTCGACCTGGCCAAAGCCGGTTTTTACTTTCTTGGACGTGGCGATGAAGTACAATGCTTTTGTTGTGGCGGGACACTGAGATACTGGGTTGGTGGTGACAGTGCGGTTGGTGAGCACAAGAGACACTTCCCAAAGTGTAGTTTTGTGTTAGGCAGAAACGTGGGAAATATCCCATATTTTTCTGACCATGCGTCTTCTGACAACGTAGATGGCCAGCTTCTAAGTCAGCTTCAGAGAATGTCTATGGATGACCAAGTTGCCATCGGACAGCCAGTATATCCCGAGATGGAGGCAGAGGAGTCGAGAATTACGAGTTTTCACAGCTGGCCCCGTGGTTCTCCGGTCCACCCAGACGTTCTCGCAAGAGCTGGTTTTTACTATACTGGTGCGTAGCTTTAAATCAAATCAGTGCGGAGTCACACATTTTCCCTGCATTACTGATTTTATTATATTTACTGTTTCCTGACCTGAAGGCTGGTGATTTTATTTATGCAATTGGTAATAATGCTAGTTGCTGGTGTTTTGTAACTTACATACGAGAAAAAAGGTTAAATAGCTGATTTGTTTTTGAACTACAGTAAAATAGCCAACACGAAAACAGTAAAATATAGCTTTGCGAGAGAGCTGAAACAATGGATGCGATGATATAGAGATGTGGGTAGAAAAAGCTGGACGTAACCAGGTCTGTTTTGGTTTGATGGAAGCCTTAAACACACACACACACACACACACACACACACAGAGGCGGAAACGGTATTTTGAAGCTTATCTAGTTGATGTAGCCCTGTCGGTGAGTAGAGTGGGACTGCAGTTCACGTTTTTTGTTACAGGTTTTCAGCCACTCCCATTGTGGAGAAAAGCTCTACTGTACTGTGAAACGTTAAGGAGGAGATGAGGACGCTAGATGGCCGTGTTTGTTCACAACCTTGGCAGATACTACGGCCCTTAAAATAGCTTTCTTCCATCAGTCAGTGGCTGTTGCGAAAGGTGGCAAGAACTTAAAAAAAAAAAAACATGCAGGACTTAAATTTCATTTGAGTAGTTTTCGCAGGAGGGAAGCGTACAAACTGAATGGCGGTTTTAAATTAAAGACTTTTCAAAATGCCAAGTGCTCGATTATTCTTTTTTTCAGACCGTGGCACATTTGTGTATTAGGACATATTTTGTTGTCACGTTGATCACGCTTATAGTTGGCTGTTAGCGGTCTGGATGAGAAACACAGCTGGCAACATGTTTCAATCCGGTTCCAATCTGCGCACCTCGCAGGACGCGGTGACAATGTCAAATGCTTCTACTGCGATGGAGGTTTAAGGAATTGGGAGCCGGGGGACGATCCGTGGCAGGAGCATGCCAAGTGGTTCCCAAGGTAACAAATAGTGTCTATTCCGATAAAGTTACCTGGTTTAGGTTTATTAATTTCACCAGTTAACTCATAAATTACATATGCTTTGAACCGACTTTGTTACTGTATAAAAAATATCACTGTTGTTTTGGAACGTATTTTAGAAGGTCTGTCAATGTACATTTCTTCAGATGTGAGTTTTTGCTTCACGCAAGAGGACGTGATTATGTCAACACCATTCAACAGTTTTATTTCAACAATGGTGAAACCTTGGTAAGCAGTATGACTATTTTTCAAGTGCCGTTTGACAGTTTACACGCATATGTACTTTTTAATTAAACAAATGCATTTGTTTCTCCAGAGTGGGTCTCAGGGGTCTGCCAGCAGAGACATCAACTCAGGGCATGGTGAGTGATCATGTAGGGTTACCCAATAACTGACCCCTTTCACCCAGGGGTTACTGTTCGTCTGCATAGCACGCTAGTTTCTTTCAGTGTTTTTTATACTTCAAAGCATTTATCTGTGTTCACAGTCTTAATGTAAGAAGTACATTCAAGAGAAAATTGCAGGACTGGATCAAACATTAGAGACAGTAACAGGACAATCTCTGCCTAATGACCGTAATTTACCAAGGCAAATTTAATTAATAACTTTCACTTGTGAATGACTACTCCATGTACAAATAATTTAATTCACTCCTTAACATGCTGCTATATTCATAGGAGATGTTGACTTTTCTGGAGTCTAAATTGTGATTTAAACTGGACTTTTATTCATCTCACAGTAAAAGACATACTGCTGCAGATTAGAAGGTCTCACACTTAAGGAATTCTCTAGTGTCATGTTTGTCTCAGAGTATTACAGAACAGGTGAAGACTCACTTTGTAGCACTGGTGTAATTTGTGCAAGTGTCAGGTAAGCAGATGCACCCCTGTTAGCAAGCATAACCCAGGGAACACTGCTGCCTTTTTATCTGCAATTTGTCAGCCTTTTAGGACACTGGATTCAACTAAACCCAAATCTGCAGGTTACCGTACAGGTTTCAGACTACATCTTTTACTGTACAAGGACTGTTTCATCACAAGACGAGTTGTTGTATTTAAGTTGTTGTATATGTAATATTGACAAATGTTTCTGTGTACGTTGGCTTTTGGCTGAAATCGTTTTCCATTTATGTATGACAGTTTGTTTGCTATTAATAGAACAGTAATGGTTTTAAAGTAGAGACATGAAAAGTATTTGAATAAATGTTTGGTAGCTGGTATAAAAGCAACGTACCTTTCTAAGTGACATAACAAAACCATTTGACCTCCTGTAATTTGTCAAGACTCATAAAGATCTTTCTAATTTCCTCAGAAAAAAAAATCACACTTCCAACAAATGGCAGCCATGTATTTATTTTGCACTGCTGGCAGATTTGATGTTAACATGGCTTGGTGTATCCTTCATTTTCTTTTTCCATCAGATTGTTTTAAAGCATCGTTAAATAGTTTCACAGCTGTGGTTGGTTGCATAGGTGGTGCTTGCTGCTTAAGTAGTATGGCATGCCCCCCCCCCCCATTCTGGGTCTTTTTTTGCAGATGGGGTGCGCTCTCGGGGCTCTGCATCTCTGCTGATGTCACCTGTGGTCCAGACTGTACTGCAGATGGGCTTTGAGGTCAGCCTAGTGGAGAGCCTGGTCCAATCCAAGTACCTTCTGCATGGAGAGCGCTACACGTCAGTGTCTGACCTGGTGGCAGATGTACTACAGGCTGAAGGGGAGGAGAGGCAGCGGTCTGACCAGGCGAGAGGTAACACCTCTTTTACTGAAGTACCTCAATCCTGCAGGCCATAGTGTAGCACACACCATCAAGCCTCACAGCCTTAAATGTCATCTTTGTTGTAACAGTTAACTATAATAAAAACAAGTGTCAGTGTATTGTGACACTTGCTGCACTTTTTCTGTGTAGCCATGACATTAGGCCTGTGATATAGCGCTTTACCCCTTATTTCAGCACATTAGGATTGAACTATTGCATGGGCAAGGCTGACCTTGCCTTAAGTGTAGTCCATGTATCTGTCCAGCACGAAGATGTGTGGTGAGCTTGAGGTTGGTGCTCTGTGCTGACCACTGTAGGTCCGTGATGTCATTCTGTACATGTATTCAGTGTGAACGTGTGTATGTTTTTGGTCTGTCTGCAGAGTCGGTGGAGAGGCAGGGTCACAGTGCAGTCAGGAAGAGGATTCAGACTCATGGCAAAGACAAAGGTTGGCACAGGCTTGTCAAACTGAAATTATCCAGTTGTGTTGAGCTTTCAACAACAGATTCCCTTAAGCATCAGTGTGAAAACTGTTCTTGGTTGGAAAATTAAAGAACACTCAGCACTTTATCAGCAGTTACTGTGTAGCATAAAAAAAATCAGTAACAGCTTTTAACATGTCTGATTTAAGAGGTAATGTGTCATCTGTTAGTCCTTAGTAAATTTAAATTTAATTAAACAAAGACATAGTATCCCTCAGGAAACCCTAAAATCATGTAAATCTAAATAAACATTGGGGTCATACAATGCTGAAAACCACAGACAGTTAACCTTTTCTTTCCTGTAGTTTGTCTGTTCATTGTTATGCAACCTGAGAACTGTTTTATTTAGCACCCCCTTGTGGTCACGTGTTGACAGTGGCCAGTGAGCTGAGTGCAGAGGAGCAACTGAGAAAGCTGCAGGAGGAGCGCACCTGCAAGATCTGTATGGACAAGCTGGTGTCCATGGTTTTCATCCCCTGCGGGCACCTGGTGGCCTGCGCCGACTGCGCGGCCAGCCTGCGCTACTGTCCCATCTGTCGGGCAGTTATCCGGGGCAGCGTCCGCACATTCATGTCATGAGGATGCTTCCCAAATGCAGGGCACAGCCATGGCACTGTGCGTACGGTTTTACACATGCAGTTCATGATAAAAGTGGCCTTTGAATTTACTGGGACATTTCCAATGAAACTTACTTATGCTTTGCTTATTTTCATATAGATTGTGATATTTTGTTCTACCCTCTCACTTCATCCTCTTTCACAGCATCAGCAGTCATTACTGCTACAAGGGCCAGTAACTCCCCCATCGCAGTGCACCATTTCATCTTAAGGTCGGGACTAGATGCTGGCCACTAATGTTCCGGTGTACATTTGGACAAGGGGGAGGTCACATGCTGTTTGTTGGAAAGGACTGCATACACGTTAATGGAAAGAGAGAAAGAACCTGTAACTGACAGATATTTCCTCTCCCGTCAAGGTTTTGGATGCTGAATCACGCCCTCAGGAAAAAAACCTGCTTAACTACAGAAGAGCTGAATCAGACAGGGTGTGTGGAATGTTAGCTCTGACAGTTACATGGACTGATGGGTTAACTTAAGAAAGCGTTTTTTTTTTTTGCCTGAAAATTATGTGTACAATTTAAACTGCAGATGGTTCCTGAAATGCATATTGTGTTACCCATTACAATGAAATATGATTTAACACTTTAATGAAAATTAAGTATCATTTTCTCATGTTGCTTTTTTGCCTGGTGTGTGATAATATATTCTGCACAAAGGTGTTTAAATCTGATATAATCAACTGATTTATGTTGAAATGGTGTGTTTGTGAATATTATACCCCTCTTGAGAATTATGAAATTATTTAAAAGACATGCAGACAATATGTATAACACTACATACAAATTATGTTCAGCAGGTTCAGTAAGGAGAACTCGCAAACCAAAAGTACACCATTTACTTGCATTCAGATTTTTACATTTCACGTACTACTCCTACATGTTTACAGGTAGGACCACACAGTTCGACAGCCATAGTTCAAGAAAACACACACAAATGCACAATATACAAAAGTTATAAATCGAGTCACTGATCTACAACCAGCCAATGTGATGTGAAAGGTTCTTCAGAAGTTCTTACTTGGAAAACAGGAGACAAATTACCCCAGGAATCTTGGTCAACTGCAACAATGTTATCAAAAGGAAAAAAACATAGGCATTTCAGGGACTGAAGAAGTTAATTACATTACATTAGTCAGACCAATGCTTAACCTTCAAAAGGTTGACTATTAAAATTACAACTCAATTCATCATTTGGTAAAATGTCTGGTGTAGCGGAAAGATGGAAACATTCCACATACGCAAATAAAAACGTTAATACTACGTCAGCTGTTTGATTTTCGCTCTGAAATTACTTTCTGAACTGCAGTCTTACATATAAAAAATAAATGTGAAAATGTACTCAACATTATTTTACATGAAAGAAAAAAGAAAATACAGTGGACAGTTTATACAGACATTCAACACTAGAGCGCAGCCGAGGACCATTATAAGTAATATGGCTTCTTGGGTTCGCAGAACGTATTTTATTCGACTAGTTTTACTTTTTTTATCTACATGGGCAAAACCAATCCGACATGTTCAGATCTTTACAAAAAAGGAGGTTTACTGGTCTACAGGTTAAACATTTCTCTTCGTGTTATTTGCATAAGCACTTACACTATCAATGCAATCACTGAAGTGAACGTTACCTCCTCCAGCAGCTCCATAATCAGCTAAAACGAATGTTGCCTGTTGGTCTTGTTCAGAAATTAAAATGTAATATACCAGGACAAACACTTTTGAAATGTATACAATATGTAATACTGGTGGAAAAACGACGGCTATTTTGTAAACCCCACAGCAAACCGTAATCATTTCCCGCGAGCATGCTTCGCGTTTGCTTTTGAAACACCAAAAGTTCTCCTCTTCATTAAATTTCTATTTTTGACCTTGAAATGTAACTGTTATGGTTTCTATTGTGAGCTGGTTTCCCCTGTTTCCGCGCCATGCCCGGCCATGTGCGCACGTCCGCAGATGGCGTAAACAGACTAATGTAACCATCACACAATAGGCTGAAACCAGGGCTCAGCTCTCAAAGGTGTCGGTCAGGCTACAAACATGATCTGGCAAAAAAAAACACTAAGAATTTTGTGCCATGTAAAGGCGATCCCCTTCTCTGCATCCGAAACACATTTCCGTATTTTAGAATTATTTAGAATTGCACTATGTTTGTCAGTGTCCTCAATGTTCAAATGTACAGTTTCGCAAAGAACACCCCTATCTTTGCAGACGAAACTTGGAAGTTTAGTATTGTGTAAGCAGCACAGTGGCGATATTGTTAATTACAGTACTGACACGATATACAATCGAGCAGATGAACGCAGGACCTTGAACACTGATGTTGTGACACAGCCTCGGCCTCCTGCTGGAACCCACTTTGTCACCTTCTTTAATCGGTCCTCATCTCGTTCTTTCCAGTGCGCCTGGGTGCTTCTACTTACGTAGACCTGAGAGATGGGACAGAAAGAGTGTTATCTGTGTGCATTGAAGTCTTCCAACTTACAAGTCACGTCTGCACGAAACGCAAGGCGAGCAGTTCTCACCGCCTCCTGCTGTGCCGCTTATTAAAACTCAAGCCCTCGCCACAATATTTATGACAGGAAAAATAATCGTCCCTTCCTCGAAACTGAACTTATTAAAATGTCAGGAAAAAGCCCGTGATTTCTGTTGAGTGCGTTTAAAAATTTAACGCAACCAACGTTCATAGTTTCTTTCATTTATGTCAGTTCAAAAAGCTGACACTGGTCAAAGAGGTCTTATGATTCATAATTTTGTACTTAAATCCATAACATTCAAAATGAATCATAGTTGAATACAAGAATTATCTTTTATTTTTGACAAAAAGTTATGTTTTAATAATACTGACAGTGTTCTCTACGTGTAATTTCATGAAAAACAAGTACGTGTTTGTGAAGTGTATTATTATTCCACCTAATACGGCTGTATTTTTACATGGCAGACTTCACTTTATAATCAGGAATGTGGTTTACTGTAATGTTACAGAGACTACACAACATCACAAGTAAGCCTTTTCACTGGTCAGTGAAGCACTGAACACCTCAGAGAAAAAGGAACCTACACAATCTCATCACTGAAATAAACTATGCAAGTGTGCAGTTTTCACATGCCACACGGCCACATTTTTAGCTGCAACGTAACTTACACAAACCAAGTAACATTGAAGAATTTTCTGAAAAGATTCTTTTTTCTGAGGAACCTTTGTTGTTGCACACTGGGTCAGCACCTCTGAACACTACACATGAAATGAGTAAACGAGAATTGTGTTTACCTAATTCTGCATATTGTATATCCCTTGCACTTGGCTGTTTGTCCAAGTTGGCCATGAAAAGACTCATTACAGTAACAGCAGAAAGACGAGGATTTTGTTTTCCTGTTTATATTATCCACAAGGCAAGCCCAACATATTGCCTACCACAATGACGCTACAGGAGTAACACAGATTCAGTCACATATATTTTTTACTAAATTTTCAGTCGTTGCATATATTTGTACCAACATCACCAGACATAGAATACGATCCTACCAAGACACACAAACACACACACACACACACACACACACACACACACCCATACAGACGTGTGCTGAGTGCTTTATTTTCATTGTGGATGGAGGTACTTGACGGGTACTTACAGGTACATGGGCTTTAGCAGAAGGTGAGATGGTTTCTCATTGACATGGTAGAGAGGAAATGGGTCAAAGCCACCGATAAAATCAACTGGAACCAAACACAGTTTCAAATGAAAAGAAAAATTTAAACCAAATGATATTACAAACTGAGGATAATGGACAAGGGTGTGACACAATGGAAAGTGTAAATCAGCACTCAAAAATGGTCATTACAGTTAAAAGAAAGTGTGTGGGAGATGATCATGACAAAACATTAAAACGTTTAAAAAACATTCACATTCACAAAGATACAAGATAAAGTTGCTTGCTTGTTATGTACCATTTTGTTATGCTCTGAAAATGTTTAAACTGCCTCATTTTCTTGTCATGGTTCTGTTACTTGGTAAGAACACTCATGGAGTTCAGTCTCCCAATGAAAGAAATGCAAGTCTTCCACTGCCAGTTTGGTTCAGAAAGTGTCATGGTTTCGTACATGTAGTCAGTGTTACTGAGTGAATCAATAGTTTTTGTGCACAGTGTAAAAGTGAAAAGTAACCACTTTGCTCACAAAGCAAGAATGTTCTGGGCAATTTGGAGACGTTCAACCATATGACATTGTTTTTTCTTCTGACCACCTGAAGTTCTCAAATTTTATGCTTGTGAAAACCAGTGGACACGATGCAAAATCCAAGTATTTTATCCTTGTTTTGTCATTTTAAGGAGCACTTTTCACTATGTGATTCTGTTAGATAAAGGTTTACCTGGTCATCTGCAAAATGTAGTATGTGTCAGTGCTGACTGCGTCAGTATCTTAATGAGGCTTTAAATGTGACTTCATAGGCCCATCAGTTCATTAGAGAATGGACATAGTAAGATTCTGCACAAGCAATACCAGTATAAAGGCTTTCTTTTCCCTTAGCATGCATTGTGTTATTTGATCTCAGTGTGTGGAGTGAAAGCTGGGCTGGCTGTCAGGCCCCAGCCTCCCCCAGCTGCAACAGCACCAGAGACCCTTATCAGGGGGACTCCCGAGATTTTACAGTTTTACGTGAGTCATGACTCAGCGCTGGTCAGAGGCTGCTACAAGGTACTCTGTGACCTTGTTTCAGTTAGTAGCCCCCCCACCCCACCCCCACATGCTGGCCTCAGGGGAAGGTGAAAGGTCACTGCAGCAGGAGGGACCAGGGGTTCATAAAAGTGTCCTTCTGCTCATAAAACAAGACCCTCAACTTCAAAGCATATTTTCTCACTGTATGTCACCAGCAGACGCAATTCTTCAGTCCTGTCTCTACCTGAGCCACTTAAGCTAATTACAAAAAAAAACCATTCAGTATTCACACCCAGTTACATGATTTGTCCCATTTTAACACAGTTCACTTCTTAGTTTCTTTTCAAGTGTAGCACTGTAGCGCTGAAACGTGAAGGATTCGTCAAGGAAGCTAGTCAGAAGACCTAGACTAAACAAGGCAGCCAGTGTGTATTCACACTCCATCGCTTTCTTATCTATGAATTTCATTAATGGAAAACAAAGAACGCGATTCTGTTGTACATTTAAAAACTAGCATTAACATGCTATGTACCTTGCTAGGAAAACACACCATAAGAAAGAAAAAGAAATTAACAGCAGCTGGAGCTTGGAGCAACTGCATGGAATATAATGTGGAACTTGAAATAAGTATTGAAACGAACCTGGTGAATCTGACCTTTAGACTGAGACCAACAGGGAGGCGAAACTACGCAGTGCTGGCACAGAGTCAGCAGACCTGAGAGATTGTTGTTAGAAGTACTGCAACAAAAACTGAATCTTTGTTCCCACTACTTTTTCTCTTGGTTTGTGTTTCGCCCTAGCCCGTTTCATTTGTTCTTCAAGGTGGAATGCTGCGGACCATTCCTGTTAAGACTACAAAAATAAAACATAAAGGCTAGGTTCTTGGTATTGTTGCCCCAGTAAGATTGGTGCAGAAATTACTTTACAGTCACCGATCATACAGAGGTGTTTGCTCATATACACATGTTCATATCATTCCCTGCAAAGGGAGCGAGGGTTTCAGCATGATCACACCTCTGGGCTTCCAGAGTATTACAGTATGTCTACGATATTGGCCTTCTTTAATTTCCCTCAACCATTTCTGAGCATTCAATGAAACGTGCAGATGCACAAAGCAGGTGTTGTTTAAACTAACTCTTAATTATCAAGCAACAGAGGGCTTTACAGTGAGTCAGCACAGAGGGCTTTACAGTGAGTCAGCACAGAGGGCTTTACAGTGAGTCAGCACAGGCCTTTATGGCGAGTCAGCACAGAGGGCTTTACAGCAAGTCAGCACAGAGGGCTTTACAGTGAGTCAGCACAGAGGGCTTTACAGTGAGTCAGCACAGAGGGCTTTATAATGAG
>JABJVR010000033.1:6801472-6857557 GCA_025773905.1 Chitala chitala | reverse complement strand
GTGAGTCAGCACAGAGGGCTTTACAGTGAGTCAGCACAGAGGGCTTTATAATGAGTCAGTACAGAGGGTTTTACAGTGAGTCAGCACAGAGGGCTTTACAGTGAGTCAGCACAGAGGGCTTTACAGTGAGTCAGCACAGAGGGCTTTATAATGAGTCAGTACAGAGGGTTTTACAGTAAATCAGCACAGAGGGCTTTTATAGTGAGTCAGCATAGACCTTTATGCTGAGTCAGCACAGAAAGCTTCACAGCGAGTCAGCACAGAGGATGCAGTGGGGAACTGCCTGCCACCACAGATAAGATATTCAGAGGCTTTTAACACATCAGGTGGGCAGTCAGAGAGCAGAAACTGACTTATCACAGAAGCTGCACACGGAAATGAAAGGCACACATAGTCTCAGTAACCACAAGATCCACCTTTCCATCCAGTGCAGAACATAATTATTTAGCTGAAAATTACTTGAAGATATTATGCTCATCAAAATAGAACAATTTCCCTTAAAACATCAGAAGTAACTAAGTATAATTTGGCAAGAAAGGCAGGACAAGAGTTCAGTCCAGCACACAGGATAACTAATTTCCAGTGTTACAGACTATAAGTAAACTGAAATTTGAAATTAATAAATATTAAAGGACTGAATTCTAGTTGCACGGGTGCTCAACTATAAATAAAGACGTGTCCCAACTCTCCTACTTTGCCTTGACCATAGTTGATGATAACCTTTGACACCAAAGCAGTAGGTCAACAACAGACTGCTGCATTTAGCTTCAAGCAAAATGTTTTGTTGCTTTTATTTTTCACTCTAACTTTCTGTTTTACTCTGATTTGAGGTAATAACAGCATGGAAATAAAATTGGAGTTTGTGACTATTAGTATGTAATAGGCATCAAAGCAGCTTAGAAGTTAATTGGCAAAAACCCACAATAGGTAGCTTTTATCTGTAAGAGTTCAGACAGGTAAACAGAGCTGCAGTAAATTACATGAGAAATATCACCCAGAAAGCTTAAATTTTAACTTCTGAGCTTTTAATGCAGGAAAGAGAGCGTAATTTGACCGTGTATTACATGGTCTGCTGTCAAAAAAGAACCCTGGCTGAAAATACAAAGCGATTGGGACTTAAATAATAGGTAATTATTGTAAAGCACCTTCCTGAGTTACCTATGAATTACCATATGCATTACTGAGAAGGAACATTACATCCATAAGAATTAGCTGACAACTATAAAGCCAATATTGGCAAGCCCTTCTAAAGTATGACAAGGTTGTAAATGTGGAGCACGTCACAGTTGAGGAGTGAATTTCAAGCACACGAGATGTATATACCTTGACAGTGAAAGAGAAAGTAGGAGGGTGGGCAAGGGGGGGGGGTTTAAATCAGAGGACTTAGTGGACAAACATGAGGTGACAGGACAGCACTGAAAAGAGGTTGCTCTGGTTTCCTGTGGAAACATCCCAGCTGCTCTGGCAATTTTTATTTTTGAAAATGGGGTTCGAGGTGAGGGAAAGGAAGGGGGGGTTTGTTTGGGAGCTGGACATTAGCCAGAGGACCGCCCTCCCCTACCAACACGGCGCCACTCCGCTCATACTCACAGCTGTCCTCTTCCTCGGTGAAGGCGCTGATGACATAGCAGGCGTACACAAAGCCCAGGAGCTGCAGAGAGAGAAACAGACACACACACGCTCAGTGGGAGACAAGGGTCACGCATGTGCACTGCCAACACTGCACGGGACACTGAGCACAATCAAGTCTGCTGCCGACACAATCGAAGCAGGGCCAGAGAAGGCCCAGCGACATGAAGCGCACCAGGGCCGTACAAGCAAGCTGCTTCAGACAGTGAGGCTGCACTCGGTCAATAGCCGCTTTCATGGTGTCACATTTGATGGGATTATTTAGTTTCAGTCAGAACATTGCCAAAACTCACAGCTGACTGCAGGAAGGCAGGCAGGACCAGGAGACGTACAAATATTTTGGCACGCAGGGGAAAATGGCCAAGAGGCAGAAGGCCTAGCATGCGGCCTGCTCTCAGAGCAGTGGAAACATCTGTGGGGTTTACCACAAAGCTGAAACAGAACTGAGCCCAAGTCTGTCCGTTTAACAAAGACATTTCCCAGTTCCTCAGCGGAGGAATGGAGTACCAAACCACAGGCTTGTTACCATGAGCGTGTGACGTCTGTTATGCATCTCTGAAGGTGCTGCTAAAGCTTACAAAGGGAGTGAAGCCTATCAGCTCAAAAGGTCAGCGCACCCATTACATGATCTTAAGTAGCACAAATTACATTCATTGTAGATTTACCTTAGCGTGTTGCTACACTTGAGACCTGTAATCAAAAGCAGATGATTTAATTCTACTCAGTTCAATTTCCTTTTGGTATAGTGCCTTTCACAAGTATTCTCAAAGCACTTCACAGAAAGAAATTACTGATAATACAGAATTAACACCAGGTGGAAGATTGAGGTTTAAATATAAAGATTAAGATAGACAACAACAGAGGAGAAAAACCAAAAACTCCACAGTTTGTAAACAAAAAAAACCTCTGGGGACCCAAGGCTGACTGGCTGCCCAGCCCCTCCTAGGCATGCTAACATTACAGAATACATAGTGAAAACGGAGACTAAGAGTGTATATAGCATTATGGAGTCCATCTGTGCTCCAGGTGTGGGTGCAGCTCTTTTCAGGCTCAATTCCTTGGGTGAAGACCCCATCCAGGGAGGGGGGTACTCTGGGTGCCATTCAATCCCATAACAAAACATCATAGATACACTGGCATGTGCAGCAGTGTCAGCAGCATTAATTTATTAATTTAAAGTTGTTGACCAGCAGCCAAAGATAACCCCACCCATCTTAAATGTACGTCATATTAGAAGTTCTTGGGGTATTATAGCAAAAAGGAAATGTAGATTATATAGACTGTAACCTAACTGCCAGGATCAACATGGGTAATGCAGAGGCTATGAAGTGCACAGATTAAGGCTCAGGATTCAGTGTAGTAACATTTTACACGTCACTTAATTTGCAACATAGCGGCGAAACGCTGCCTCTATCCTTTTCGATCAACAGCACCACATGCACCGCACAGCCTTGCACTGTTTGGGAACCTGTGACAACTTGTGCTGTCATCAGACTGACAGCCTTTGAATAGATTTTTAGAAGCATGCCTCTTTCCGTTCCATTTCACTCTCGCAAATGTGCATTTCAGAGAAAGGCTGAGCATGGAGACACAGGCTTAAGCAACACTACTGCCCCTGTGACAGAATCCGAGAAAAGTTAACCAACATTTACTGTTAAACCTGTCTACTTCAACTCCCCAGCGAAGCCTAACTAAGGCACATAATCCCAGAGCAGTTCTGTCTTTTGAAATGAAAATCAGCCCTGCCGACAGTTCATTTTCAGTGACACTGTCGAGAATCCTTGAGACCAGCTAACGAGAAAAGGCCTCCCTACAGGAGGAGGAACCATCCACCATGTCAGCGTATATCCTCATACATCTAAGAGCAAAGCTGCATATAAGGAGAGTGTAAAAAGAGCGTTCACCAACCTCCAGATGCACAGTGCGTCCCGCCACGCCCGTGGCAGACATGATGAATGTGCCCACTTTAAATTCAAGTAAGGATTGTACAGCAAATTTTTCTTATAAGAATGACAAATAAAAGGAAGGTCAGCACTCGTCAAGCTAAATGTTCCATACAACTCATATGTCAGGAGAACCAATGGAAGCCAGAGAACTTCCTATGAAGTCATGGGGGCGGCGGTGTCGGCACCTCTGAGCACCAGGCGAACCAGCGGCGCAAAAACAGAAACGCCGTGTAAGCCAGCGGCAACGCTTATGAAAACAGGGAACATGTATCTGAGTGAAGTTAACTTCCCAAACACAGGAGTTTATACTCAAAAGTCATTAGGCAGCAACATGCTGGCCTGAACAGATGGGCAGAGGAAAGAGCTGCCCTGGTACACGCGCTGCAGAGACTGCTAGTGAGTCACGCCAGTGTGCTGGCAGGTTAACGGCCTGGCGTGCTTCGCCCGCCAAGCCCCACCCCTGCAGCGCCTGAAATGAGATCAGAGGTTTGTAATGAGCGACTGCAAGAGCCTGTTCCATTCAGCCATTGGGACACTTCAGTATAGGCAAACGGGAGGGAGGGCGAGGTTAAAAGAACATTAACAATCACCTGGAAAGGTGGCTTCCCCCTCAGTATACATGAGATGAGGTCTCCATTCCCAGTGCATGGTGATGTTGGTATGTCCTATTAAAATCTACACGACAACCTCTCAGGATTACTGTTTTGTTTAAGCTGCTGATGATGTCAGTTCAACAATCCACAACAGTCCAACACCCAGGTGCCGGAGCCTTCATCTGCAACATCTCTGCATGAGTGTGGTGGAACGCCGCCACATCTGTAGGCCCAACAGACAAATCCCGATGATCTTGCTGCCTCACTTGGCTTGCCCCGTGGTACCCCCCCCCCCCCACACACACACAAACTGTCCTTTCAGGACATCTGCATGTGATCAGAATGAAGGACAGGGGTGTAATTATCACTGAATATATGAACTCTGCAGTGGGGGGGAAGGGAACACTCCAGTGACCTGAATCATAAATAATGTAGAGAATGGAGGTTCTACCGCTATGCAGCACACTACGAAAAAATAAAAATAAAATTCTGCAAAAGGGAGAGAGCCTTTGCCTGCTGACAGGCTGCAGTTAAAACATCAGCAGTAAAACAGGCTTACATTTAGTTCTAATAAGCATAACTTACCAAAGAGTAATGAGGATAGACGTCATGCTGTCCAAGCCGAGGGAAGGCGACCCTTGATGTTTTCTCAGCTCTGTGATTTTTTTTTTCCATCGCAATTTCAAAAATCCCATCATCTGACAATCCAGGAATAGTAAAAACACAGTAGAAACACTCCACACTCTGGTAAATTACCCTATAAGAGATTTCATTTGGTTTCTCGTTTCAGTTTGTTCAGCGTTGTATTGTATTCATAATCTACTTTTTTTTCAGTTGTTGATTAAGAGTCTCAGTCATCCAGGTAGAGCTGCCTGGAAGTTGAATCATGTCAACTGAACTTCTTTCTTTTTGATAGGAACATTTTTCTGCTTATCCAAGTAGCTACTCCAGCCTGGAGAAAACAGTTTGGGGACCCCATATTTATCCTCCAGGGTGGTTTCACTACACCTTTTCAGTTTGGCAGTAGGTAACCACTGTAAACTAAAGCAGGTAAGCTAACCCACTTCTAAGATCAAAAATGTCTAGCTTAAATTAACTGCACATTTGTAACTTAACTTACAACGTTAATGTAACGTACCTTTGCATGTGTGTCTCTCAAAACAGATGTGCACAAGAGCACTGGAAACAACAGAAGAAATTTCACTGAAAAAAGTTTACCGGGTGAATTTGTTAAACAGAGCTGATGCTAATGTTACATGTGGTTCGACAGCTTGATCCTTGTAGCAAACACTTTACTTCATTTCTCCTGGTCCGTCAACTAAAGAGGACATAAATCACTTTGTCATTTTATTTTGTATCATGATACAGACATCATTCTGCATCCCTGTTCAAAAAGAGTGCAACATATTTTTTGCAAGCTGTGATAATACTTTACAGCACAACACCCAATCAAATCAAAGTGTAGCTGTTCCCATAATGGCCAGTGACATCAATTTTTCTGTCCTTCAACTTATGTTCCCTTTGCAACCAGAACTGGTTCAACTCTTTATTGTCAGGATGGTGGCTGTTTCATTTCCATGTTTTACAGTAGAAAAGAAGAAATAGGAAAGTAAATTTATCAAAAATGGAAACAGCTTTGCACCACCCACTATGTGTACATCAAAACTGTCTAGCCAATAGCATTAATCATACAAAATGTTTTCTCCAGGGAGAGGCGGAACTTCTCCCAGAATGCAGCAGCACATGTTTCAAAACGACAGCTGGGTCACAGGCAGTAAATGTAGCCCAAGGGCCACAGACTGTTTCGTTTTAAACCCTCAGCGGTGATTTTGGCCATGGAAAAACCACCACTCAGCATCTGAGGATGGATGTGGACCCGCGAGGGACAATGTAGCTAGGATCAGCCCGTCAGACACGCTGTGTCTGTAGCCAGGGCAATCACATATGTGCTGTTCTTCTCCCAGCCTGACTGGCTGCCTTTGTTAGAAAAAAGAAAGAACTCCAAGTCTCCTGAGAGGCTTTCACCACAAAAACCATCTTTACACCCAAAAATACAATTCTTCCTGTGTGAAATTTAAGTGCTATGATCTACACTCCTTAAAGAAGAATGAAAATCAGCTAAGATATTTCCAGCTTCATTCCTTTCAGCATGCTTTAAAACCATTAATCCATTCCAGGCCCTAATGCCCTACGCCACATTTCAGTTCTGAAAAAGCCTTAAATTCCTGCTTCACATTCAATTAAGAAGAACCTCTCTAACTATATACTCAATACAATCCATCAGGGCTTGGGGGCTGAGCAGAACACATGGATGGCGAGATCCAACATCAGCTGGGGAAGGACACATGATTGATGCAGAAAGACCTTAACCCTGCACATTCAGCACGGGAGAAAACAAAGGAGGTGAGACACAAAGCGATGTCGCGGGAAGGGTAAGAAAAAGCAGAGACGTCAGGAGAGGGTACAGGTGCACTCCTTCCTGCGTCCTTTGAAGCATTAATTGAGTAATAAAAAAACCCCAGGAAGCAGATGGTCCACCCCAAAAACGCTCATTCTGTGGGGCGAGCTCATTTAGCAGTCGCTGGGGACATGAGAATCCCGCTGAAAATGCTGGAAATCCCACAATAGTACAGTGCATGGGCTCCCGTTTCCAGATGACAAACTGAGCTGTTGTGTCCAACTTCACTAGTCTGAAGACACCTGCAGTACGGTTACCATCCAGTCTGGGCACACAGAGGGGACAGTCTCTCACTAAAGTCTTGAATGCTAATGCTTGGTGCTTTGGAGTCTCTCTTGGCTACGCCTTCCCATCAGCGTTCATCACCCCTCCGCAAAATCACCCCAGTGAAATGCTAAGAAAAGCCACAACTTATTAAACTCTACTGACCTTTTACCTCCTAACTTATAGGTACCTAGCTGAACTTACAAGGAAGGCTAGTCTCTCTCCACAAGACCTGACAAAATGTGTTTTTTTTTCTTTTATACAACACAAGTGTCTTTTATGGCCAGGAACATAAAATCCTTTTTTTTACCTCTTGAACATTTCTGCCTCAAGCAAAACTTTAATGGGCTTAGTCAGTGCTGATCTCGCATGCAACACAGAAGGACACTGGGACAAAAACCCACCCCGCCCACAGTGCTTTCCAAAAAATAAATGTGGTTTTATTCTGACAGACTCTTTGTGTCCACCAAGAGTGGTTCCCACGGTGACAGTGAGAATGCTGGTGGACAGTGCCATTGAGCGGCTGACGGCGGGGGAGCACTGAGTGAGCGCGTAAGGACTGAGCCGGAACAGTGCATTTGGGGGCCAGGTGGGAGTTTGCCTTAGCACACAGTCACTAATCTTCCCTGTAGCACCGAGACCTGCAACAACATGAATGCGGTTGTCTGACAGGCCTTGTGGGTCACACTATTCAGTCTGCACCCCCCCAATAACAAACCACTGGGGGCAACATCTTGCTCAGATGAGAGCTCCTCATTGGAGGGGTATGACAAGAAAATGACTCCTTAGGCTGCCATGCAGCATTTTCTTGTCGTGCATTAGCGGTTACCTCTGCCACCTGTTTCCCTGACCAAACAAAAGGAGGCCAAAACAGACAAGAGCATGCTTAAAATACTGCAGAAAATCAGTTAAAACAATAGGAACTAACTTCACCTCTATAGAGAAATGTATTTCAGACAAGCCATAATACACAAATTTAGCAAGAACAGGGAAGGGCTTGAATTTCTTTGGATTAAATCCCAGATCACTTGTTGAGACAGATTTGTCACCCTGCTTTTCTGACTCTCCACTATAATTCAAGGATTATCATTACAATGAAGTACCGACATGAAGAGTGACTCCTCCCATGTGCTCATGGGAAACAGAACGCTGCACAGAGGCCCATTTGTGGAAGAGTACCACAGTACAGTAAGATGAAAATAAAATGAAACAGTAAATCTATGTGACTATGGCTCTCTGTTTGTGCTGCTTCACTTTAATCTTTTAACCCAAATACTTTGGTTGTTAGAGATGGATACTTGGATACTGGTACTCATTGTACCTGGTAGCTTCAAAACATTAAGGCAAATGTGTCACAGCAGCATGTGTCATAACTGCTGTTTTTAAAACCTTATGGGATCACTGTAAGTGTATGGTCACCATACCCTCGTTGTGCATAACCACGGCCCATGTGTGTCAGCACTCCAACTCCAGTCAGCACCATGATGGTCTACCAGTCCCATGTTGCAGGGGTGAACTCACAGCAATGAGGATCTGGAAGGAGCTGTGCAGGACCTCGATGTACTGGTACTCCAGCAGGCAGCCCATGACGGAGATGTAGGACTGGCTGTCCAGGTTCCTCACCCCGGCGGCAGGCATCTCCTTGCGCACACAGCCCGGCCCGTGCTCGCTCCACCATGAGTGGTGTGCTGAGATGTTGAAGGTCAGCAGGTCGCTCTCCTGTAATGACACGCGAGAGAGAAACTCCCCATTACCCGGGTTTCACATCTGGGTAATGGCAGGTCTGGTGAGCAGACAGTTGAATAAACACAGAATAATCACGGAGCTCAGCGGGCCACTCAGGGTAAAGTATCAGAGAGCTTGTGACTGAAGATGAAATGTAATTCCTTCAATCTCTTGAGCTGGCCTGAGAACCCTTGGAGTGCTGGTAGAAGATAGTGGGGCAGTAGGAATCAGACAGGCTGACAAAGAGATCTAGACTGCTACAGTGTATAACAGGCTAAAACCCAATAAAGCCATGTCACTAGTTAAAACAGTCAGCAAATCAAGCCTTCTTTTGGTATATAACAGATCCATATACACTGAACCTAACATAATATCAGTTTATTGTCATGGATTAAATGCCTCAGATGGACGCTGTCTTGGACATTCATTAATGCTGCAGTGTAGAAGCACAGTTTGTTGCTGTTCTGAAAATTGCTACAGGTATTAACCGTTATGTTATTAGGATCAAAGAGGCCCTCCTCCCAGTGTCTGTTCAATGAGCTGCTTTGGTTCCCAGGTGTGTAGAAAACAACATCAATCAATCATTCCGCATGTCTGCATACAGCCACTATCTTAAAACTAACATATGGTAACAAAGTTGCACGAAAAGAAGTAAACAACAGAAAGCTTTAGATAAGGGAATCTGTAGAGACAGATATTGAGTTACTGTTAACACAAATTGGTCACCTGTGTGTTTGTAAATGCAAAAAGTCTTAGCTGTAAGCTAAATGTTCTCTTGCTTATCTTGCTTATGTCACTACCAGAAAGCCTACGAACGAGCCCTTCATCCCCATTCCTTGATGTCTGATACGGCATTGCTTTTGTCCACGTTATGCGCATGCAGAGACGTCCATGCCGATTTAGTGTCTCAAAAACGTCTGTAGCTGCCCATAGTTGTTTCGTCTGCTTGGTCCGTGCTTTCTCTCCTGGCACTCAAACCAATGAGCCATCCAGCCAAGACAGGGCAGCTTCACGTGCCAGCGTGGTGCTGCCAGAGTTCTTGGACCCACCCTCCATCCCCTATTCCCAGAGAGGGTTCAGTAGTGCCAGCGTGGGGGTACTGCCACTGGGGGCCAAGCGTCAGACATGAGGCATGGGTGCATCAAGACCACTAAGTACATTTGTGTCAGATGAAGAAGCTTTTTTTTGGGGGGGGGGTGCTACCATAGGCTATATTAGGGTGGCTTTAAACACCAGCTGCATGCAGTCTCAATGGAATGAGCAGGAGCCCCATTTGAAGATCTCCGGATGGATCGCAAAGAGACAGGGAGCGTGGAACTGGAGGGGTGAATGTAACAAAATAAGAAAACAAGAGAAGCACTTGAGAGAGAGAAGCAGGATAAAATGCCCTGAGATGAATTTTAATGGGCGCCTTAGTGTTAGCCAGAGATAGGTAAGGAGCTGGGCGGGAGGGCGGAGACTGTCCCCCATTAGGAGCTCGGTAAATAATTGGACATAACGATTACAGCTGGCAAGGCTCAGGCAGTGTTAACCCAACAGATGGACACAGCTTGGATTCATGTGACTGCATATGGCTGCAAGGAGGAGTCGGCTAATGAAGGGGGGAAGGGGTCGGAGGAGGACGAGGACGAGGAAGAGGGGGGGGAAAGGCTGCCACCAGCAAAGCACATTCAGTGTGCTTACACTAAAGAATACGGTAAATCTGAATCTTCATATGTTTTAATCACCCCCCCATTCTTCACCCCTTTCAGGAAATATACATACCTTGGGCTCAATGTCATGCACATGACATATTTCATAATGTGATTTTACTAAATCTTCTTGTAGGCAGAAGGGAAAGGCAGAGCGGAGGTGACAAACCCGCCTGGCGTCGGTAGGTGGGGCAGAGGAATAAACACACGAAGGCACAAGTGGAGATGAAGAATTTCCGTCCGTTTGGTTTGTTTGAGGGAGGGATATGACACAAAGCATTAATGCTGGAGGGAGAGGGAAAAAAACTGCTCATGTTGAACTGACAGCCAACCTTGTCTATCAACCATGTAGCTACATAATACGTGAGCAGAAAGCAACAGAATATTACACCTCTCTAAACGTGGCCATTATCAATATGCACCACACAGCTACAGATCATAGTCTGCTATCAATAAACACTGCACAACTGTCACATGCAATGTCCAGTCCTGTCTAGTCTCTGTTATTTCTAGTACCTTGCTGGTCTAGTGGATGTGGAATCACTATACTTTCCCTACTCTTGCTGATACTCCTAATTGTTTGAGTGAGTAAACGTGGTGTTGGGCTCCCTGGTTCCCTATATATAGCCTCCTGTTTGCCTCCTTCCTTGCGGGCTATGAAGTATAGGTATAGCTGTTAGTGGTAGGCGTGTTTGTTTTTTAGTGTCTGTGTCTGTGTCTTTTGTCCATGTTTCCATGTTCTCCCGTGTCCCTGCTATGATTGTGTTAATGCTGACCCTGCTCTGTTCGCCCTATATTCTGGTTCCTCTGTAGCTGTGACTGTCATTCCTCAAGTTTCCTGTTTGCCCTTGTTCATCCCTACTAAACCCTTCCTCCTGTGCTTAGACCTTGCCTCCCTCATGTCTTGTGTTTTGAAACCCCAAAACATTACTACACACCCACAGCTACAGTGCAATGCAGCTTTATTTTCCTGTAAACTTTCTGTTCTATATACTGTATATATAATTCCTTCACTATTACCTCCCTCCTGAGGCACAGTAAAAACCCAGTTGCAAAAAGCACAAAAAACAAAAACGCGTGTCTGAAACCAACAGCAGGCATCTTAAAACGAGGGAGTCAAAGGTAAGCGAGGATGAGGGCGCAGAGGACAGGCGGGCGGGGACAGGTGATGAAAGCAGACAGAGAAGGACAAGGAGGATCGAGGGGTGGAAGCACAGGCGACAGCACACATCAGCCCCCACAGACATAATCCTCAACCCCACAGGAGGTGCACTGGCACGATGAAATTTAAATATATATTAAATTGTGACGTTGGCCTGTGTGGATGCGACAACGCAATGCATTTTTAAAAGGCCCTGTGCCTCCATGTCGTACCAGAGGTTGGCCTCTACATTCTGGATCAGCCAACCTGGAAGCATGAAAGGATCAAAGTCTTTTTATTTCCTATGAAGTGTATGCCATTCTTGTGCAAATGGATGTGAGTCATTCCATTTTCGTTCTTGGGATAAATGTTGTTAGCTTATAACAGACAGCAGACTCCCTTTAATTAAATATAATACCTGAATATACCTACATAAACATACAGATTGGATAGCTCTAACCCTTTATTATTAACTTTAGGAATTCAAACCACCACACAGCTTTCCATGCCGCAACAGTAAAACAATGAGGAATTCATGCAATTTTCCACCCTTCAGAGCTCTTTGCTAGACAAGGAAGCAAATCTGGAAAGATACTTACAGTATGAAAACAATGATTTAACACTGAAAGCAACAGAATTTACTTTTTAAAACTACTTCCATCAAACACAGCAGGATAAAAAAGGTAATTCTGCCATTTGTGAAACCTGTTTGCCAACACTTGCACAGGACCCTATATGTCTTTGATTAAAATGGACAATGAAAAGGCTGAAAGTTATTCTACACTGCATGCAGTCTGTTTGCAAATGTTAATATCCTAGGCTTGGCTCTGCATACCACACTAACTGCTAAATTCTTCCCTAATGAGAGAATAGGGTAAGGAGTAAGTAAAGGGAGACACAGTCCACAACTTCACGTCCTCTGTATTTTCTCTGCATCACTGTTATAGTGTAACACATGTGCCGTATTTTCAACTCCACAACCAAAACCACGGTCTATAACTATTTTGGGATTCTTTACAGAGTAGAAGGGAAAACAGCTAAGACACAAATCTTATTTAATCGTTATGTTATGACCCTGTTGTTACACCCCCATTCCCTTGGTGGGGGGGTGCCTTAGAGACTTGGAAGTGAAGCTAAGATCCTTAAGTTTACACAGACAGCCTGTCAGACAGAAATCCTGACATGCTGGTCTTCAGCTCACAGAACAGCAGGTAACATGGAATGCAAAGGGCTAAACGGCATCAGCTGTCCCGGCTGGTTTTCGACACGTGTGTGGTTTGCCGAATCACTGTGAAAGACACGTATGCAATCCGCACAAGTCAAATTGTGTGTTTTCTTAAGGAACACCCTAAATCTTGGAACAAAACTATGTTTTTTTAAGGAATACCATAGAATTCATCAGTTGGTTTTCTTCTTAATTTCTTAATCTAATTTATTATCTGGAGAGCCTCAGTGATATTCCCAAATAAGCACAGAAAGTCCACATGAAATTAAACGCTCATCTCAATATACCTAGACTTTAACTTTAACTGACAGAGGTTTGATATAAGATGTGCTACTAAAGGCATGGCTCTGAATTTTCTCATTCTGACACTTTATTATTTCAGTTCCAAACTGAAAAATTATATTTCAATATATCTTTCTGCTGATATTAACATATATATCCATATAATTACACATTTATGAAAACTCAAAAGCAGTAAACAAAACCCTGAGAAACACTATGGCATGTGTTTATGTACTCATACAGAGGTTCGTTTGAGTCTGAGTAAACTCCGGCAGACAGTGGAGGACAGGAAGACCCAGCATGCTGTGGTCCATGGGGTCACGAAGAGTCGGACACGACTAAACGACTGATCAATGACGACACAAGTGTTTGTATGCAAGAAAAAGTGTGGAGTTATGTTTTTAGGAGAAAAGCTAATACTATAGCATGTAAAGCTAATACTATGGCATGTATTTATGTACCCATACGGACAGATGTTTGTACACAAGAAAAGTGTGGAGTTATGTTTTTAGGAGAAAAGCTAAGGTTATCTCACCTTGGACAGACCTCCCACATCCAGGTAGAAGCAGATAATGAAGATGTTCCATGCCACCCAGAGCGCAGTCCAGACAGTGTACTGTGAAAAAAAAGCCACTGTAATCAATCAGTTCCCAAGGCAGTGGGAAGCACAGCAATAAAAGTCTAAACAGGTGACAGCTGTGGTTTCAGTGCACCTCAACTGAAATTCAGCAGCAAGACCGTCTGCATGTACAAACTGGCAAAAACCCTTAAGCAGCTCTGACACAACCATCAGCCGAAACAACTAGATATCAGAGTAAACGAAGCCATACATAGTTTATATGTGGTGTGAAGAAAAAAAACTAATTACAGCAAAGGAATGAAGAACCCAGATGCAGAGCCGCCCATCTAACAAATGTGAAGACACTACAAGTTAAAAAAGTACGCACTTGTACCTGTGGTGTGCAGCGTATATGACGGTTACCAGTCCTCACATTCAGCTGCATTTGGTTCAAGGCTGATCATCCCAGCCACATCGTTACCGTCCCTCCTGTGACACCCACCGGCCGTTATCCCCATCCTCATTTGTCCCAGTCCACCCCACAAGCAGCAGCAAACAACAGCAACAAGTGCTACTTTATCACCCAATGGCCTGTTCCGCCGGCTTCCAGAACTTACCGCACCACTCCACGGCGGCACGCAGAAAAAACATCGATTTCAAAAATTCAGCTTTGTGAAAAGATTTATAGGATGGGTGCAAATACCTTCCAAGAGTAAGACTAATGGACCCTGAAAGGAGTATTAGGTGTTCAAAAGAAAAATATAAATCAACCTGTCATGCTTAAGCCACTGCTGTGGATTATCAACTATCAGACTCCTACATGTGGGTTTACCTGTGAGTGCTTATCCTTTCTGCAACTGGACGACCCTGGTTGTTATTTAAACTTACACAGTGTGCATGGCTGTGTTTACTGAAGGTCATTAAAGGTATAGTTTTACTTCGAGCACCAAAAGTCCACAACACAACAATGGTTACAAAAAGCAGTACCAAAGTCCACAGTATTTCACTGACTTTGTCTTGATTGTTGGCGAAAACAGAAGAGCACAGTGACAGACTTAAATAATACCCATGTAACAACACAATTAACACATGCAAAGCATATACACACGGAGTAAACAGGAGTTATTACCGTAAGCGATGTTGCACAAGGTGGCAGTTTCGGTCTCTGACTAAGACAGTTTATATAGTAAATTAATAGCACTAAAGAAGAAACTGTTTAAGGGACAACTTGTTTTGATCCTGAGAAGCTAATACTGTACAGATGAGAGTTTTTGGAAAAGATCTGAAGCAGGGTGGGTAGGATTTCAAGGGTATACAATACCGGTAATTGTAATAGCATTACCTATTGAAAATTATTGTTAAATCTTAATGATTGATCACTACATTGATATTTCAACAGTGCTAGTTTTGGCAATTTAAAACAAAGCAGCAAGAAAAAAACTAACAAAAAAGAACACAAAAACACTTATGTACAGTACATAACACTCTCCGAACGAGGAAGCGTGCGAGTTAACGAAGTCGAACCGAAGACTCTCGGCCCCTGATGTATTAACATCGGTATGCTGACTGTCATCAAACTCTCCTTAAACATTAACAAAGCCACCACCTTTGCACACTATGAGAGGAGTACAACAAAATCAGAACCTGGATGTGTCAAATACTATTTCCTCTAAACTGTTTTCTATTACAGCTTCTAAAAGTAGACCTTAATTCCACTGTGATCTTCACAGAAAAATCCACTTTTAACCCTTAAATCTGACAGCATTACCAAGATTTAAGGACAGTTATATTTTCAGTTGTCGACAGGGGTTAATGCATTTACTTTAATTACAGATGGATTAAAAAGATTATCTAACAAACAGGGTTTTGAAAAAAGTATCAGGATCAGTGCTGGTTAGGAAAACAGCCTCTCAATTATCACACTTAGCTATTTACATACTGTGATGTACATTACGTGTATAGTCTGCATTTTTATAATCAGGTTTTGTTAATTAACAGAGCTGTGGGACTACAGAGTGATTTCATGAGTCACCCTGTCACCCCACACACATACAGGACTGTGGGATTAATTCAGGCTAAACCTGAGTGTGTTGAAGTCTATCTAATTAATTTTGCTTTGAGTGTTTTCATTACCTTTCATGATCCGAAGGCATGTGGATTAGGTGGAATACTCTCTGTAATCTACGTGTAAGGTTTTAGATCAGTATCATGCCTTGTGATGGACAGACTTGTGGCCCAGGATTTATTTTAAAATTATGTTGGATTACATAAAAAATATCAGTTCCACATAATAAAAATTTTCCTTTACATGATTTAAATGATTGTATTTAAATCAATAATTTTTAGGAAACATAATTTCATTATGTGCAACTGATGTACAAATTTTTGTTAATCCAACATAACTTTTTTCAGTGTTCATTCTTCTCTGTGCTAAACCATTGAATTCCCCACTTCTCATTCATGTGAGCGTGTGTCTTTAATGCTACAAATCAGAAAAGTATTTGGACTTTTCAACTCACCACCACAATATAGCGTGGTCTGTATTGGATGGTGCCAAACAGGCCAAGGATGACAATTATGATGTGGAGGAAGTTTGCCAGGATGGGAGCCCACTGGTACCCCAGAAAGTCAAATACCTGCCTCTCCAGGGCTACCATCTGTAGAAAGAACATGCATAAGATATGTGTTAAACAGAAAATTCGGCATCTGACATAATTAAATTTTACAGCAGGTCCTGAAATTTACAGAGGCATTTTAAAAACGTATGCAGACCAGCACACAGATAACGGCCAGATGACAATGGATAGGAGGAACCAAAAAAAAAAGAAAAAAAAAACCTCTGGAGGTCCAAGGTCATCTGACTGCCCAATACCCATGGGCATATGTTTATTCATTTAGGTTTGTTACTAACACAGTCAAGCAAATGTACTCTAAGTACAAAGGTCATATGCTCACATTAATGCATTGGGTATGCTTCACTGTGATTTTAGTGAAAAGGATGTTGTGACACTGACTGTTATGGAAACAGGTTAAGAAAGTGCCCATTTCAAACAGGAGATGCAGACAATAAAATGACATACAAACAAGATATTATGCAATAATTACAACAATATAAATAATTGCAATAATTTACACATAGCGTTCTAAATACATCGAAAACACACAAAAAACATTCCAAACACATATCTTGTGGGAAATATTACACTTCTGAAATAGCTTGATGCATTTATTGATATATTTATTTATTATGCAGCTCAAAAACATTGCTCATGAATTATGCGGACATTAATTCAAAGTGGAGTGAAGCCTCACCGACTAAAGAGCTCTTTCACACTGACATCATCTGTCGGAGAAGCAAAGACTTTTGCTTCTGACGACGAGCACCATTTGCATTCATTTAATTAAAACATGGAATTTCAGAATGCACGAGGGACAGGAAACGGCCCCTGGAACTGGACGAACATGGTATTTCATTATAATTCTTTTGGCAATAACAGCGAGCGACGTGATGCACCGGTGGTGCAGAACGATGCGATGATGAATGAAAGAGTGAGCGCGCTTCTTGGCACGCCGATACAGCGTGGCGACGCGGAGCGCTGACAGAAAGGCAAACAGCGCTATAAGCGACTCTCTTAATGAAAGAGCTGGTTGTGTCTTCACTTCAATTAAACGTCTTGCATATTCTTTGGTTACATTTGGTCCGATGTAATGTGTTCAGCAAACAAATACACAATGATCAAACTAATACTGTATGAAGAAAAATAAATGTGTTCAGAAACAGCGTGTTAAAAAATGCACATGCGCACACACACGCACACGCACACACACACACACACACACACACACACACACACACACACTAACCTGATAAAAGACTATAAGACTATATACTGTTAGCACATCAGTGATATTTCTTGACAGCCAGAAGACCATGGGAATATTACATACTAATGGCTGTACTAAGAGGTGGTAAAGTGGATCAGAAGAGACACAATAGAGGAAAGCTATCCAAGAAGAAAGAACAAAGACATGGAACTGTCACACTGCTGTGGAACATCAATCACAGAGAGGCAGCTGAGAATGGAAAAGGCTCTTCCTCTTGCTGACATTCGTCATCAACCGAACCCCGCATTTTCCTCCGTCTGCATCTGTACAACAGGACGGTTTTATACACCAATTTCCAGAACACATTCATCTGGACAAGTGGAACATGAGAGCGTTGCTGAGAGAGGCAATCATGACTTGGAATTGGCTCTCGAGGGCTGCCTTCAGCTCAGCTAACCTCTGCCGATAACCATTGTGTTGGGGTGCTTCAGTCTGGCACACACTAAAGCCTGCCTCCACTCAGTGAGATGGATGCTAAAGAAGATGTGAAGCACAAGCCACTAACCACCTGGCACCACTGAACTGAAAGAGTGGTTGGGTTGTTGAAACCTTACACAGCACTGGGTCGCTGCATTGAACATACCTACTTTTTTATAACCTGTATGAATCTAGTTTTGTTAAACAAAAGTCAACAAAAAAATATAACACCACCACAGTCTTAATGTGAAAATAGATGAACCATTGTAATTGTTTCGTAAGTGTACAGACCACCCAGGAGTCACCCAAAAGGTCAGGAAGGGGGTCAGGGTGTCAAGACACCAGGTCATTTCTTCCCATGATATTTATATCTGGTTACCGAGCAACCACGCTGTCTTGTGCAGCCAAGGCACTGTCCCTGCAATGTTACACCAATGTGACAAGTGATAATGACAGAGTTGGTCAGTTTTGCCAAAGGCCTTTTCCAAATAGAAAAGGAAGTTCCTCATCCAGACAACCCAGAGATTGTATATTTGATTTATAAACATTATTACCTGTCAGGTTAACAGCGGCCATTGTTCAATGTCCCCAAGACAAGTACTGACACTTACGAGAGAAGGTATCTCAAGCACAAATGCTGCTCCAAGTAAATGGCATAAGAACATTTCTTTTGTGGGTCACAGAAAAAACCCTCAAAGGAGCCATAGTCTGTCTCCTCTTCTATATTCTTGCCCTCATTGTCAGCATTACTGAATGTCTGTCAATTTTCTCACCTGCCTTGATCTCATACACACACTGAATACACATGAACATGCTAAGGCTTGTCTAGCAAAGACACATGGTTTTAACATGCACCTTGCTCCTGCTAGCTCAGTTTCACATACAAATTCTATAATTACGAATCTGGCTCTCAGCCCATAATGCAGCTTTCAGATGATGTCGAAGATCAGGAGGAGTGTGTAAGTTTAGGGCTTTCTTTGGAGAAAGCTCTGTAAATTTATAGGTTAAATATACTGGCAAGACAGGATGAAGTCACTCAAATGTTTTCAATTGTTACCAAACAGGTTGCTAAGCAATTCTTACAGTCCTCTTGTTGTGCAATCTGAGCAATGAAAGCAGGGTTTTGCCCTGTGTATCTAACAAAGTGCCCACTAGCCAACAAAGTAAAAAAAAAAAAAAAAAAAAAACTAATTAGGAATGAGGAAAGCACAAGCCAGATAACTACAGAGCAACTTGTAATGGTACATTATCTACAGTGTACAGCAAGTAGATAAACATTAGGGTAACCTATTTCTGAAACCCAAAATTTGGAAAAAATAAATGCCCACTCTTAGCAAAAAAAAGTGGCTGTAAAGTGGAATTACAATTTAAAATCTAACAGCACTACCTGAGTAGACAGACATCACCCTCTACAAATTGTCTCCAAAACTGACATGGTCAAAGAGAACAGAAACACTTTACTGGCTATCAAAGGATAATCTCGATGTTTTCCAGAACTCCTTTACTTTGCACTTCAGCCGTTAGTTTGTATATTACTTGGACAGGGTGCTAAAGGTAGACAACGCATCATCTGAATAAGATGAAAATGTCATTGGTCTACATGGGTGCGGAGAGAACATCGCTGCAACATGTATGCATAATGGGTACATAATCGATCCACTTTAAAAAGGAACGACACTGAATATTAGGCGATGACGTGATACTGCATCAGCTCTATCTAGCGAGAAGAACAAAGGGCCGCGGGGACGGTTTTACGGGAAACGGCGGGAGGTGGGCCGAGGGTAACGGGGTGGTAACTCGTGGAGGCTCCGCAGGGCACGGCGCCCATCAGCGTCGGCTTTGTGCGCAATTTTTAGATACTCGCTGAAAAGCTATCATCATCTCTGTGAAGGAAGCAGAGGCATGGGAGAAAAAGGCACACGGTGCATCAGCTGCCAGAGGGACTCATTAGGTAACACTCACGGGGCGATAATAATGCTTTTAAAGCCTGAGAGATAGCGTGCAACTGCCTGGCCGAGGAGTATATGCAGCCGTTTTATCAAATTCATCCACTTCACAATAACCCAATTCCCAGATTAGGCCCACCTATCCCACAAATCAGCGGCAGTAATGCACCTCCCCCACACCCCCCAACTGATTACTGTCATCTGGTTGTTCATTGAGTTTCCTTTGTTAATAGGCTGCTTGTTTCCCCTTTGCTCGGCTGAAGCGAAAGCCGACCACAGAAGGCCTTACTGTGTGCCTTTAAAACCCTGCCCGCAGAACGGCTGTAGTCATGCTCGGTGTTATGGGACGGATGGGACGATGCTGACATTAGACATTTCATCCTGGCTCTGTGTGTGATCATGTGTGGGACAGGGTGAGAGTGGCTGTCAACTTTCTGTATATTGCTGCCTCTTCACTGCTTTTTCTGTGCCTGGTATTGACAGCTGGAAATACACGCAAGAATTTCCCTTGTGGCTTTAGTGGCAGGTGCTTTCACTCTGACACCCTTGATTTGTGCCACCTTGCTGTCATTTGTGTTAAGAATCCAGCCACTGCTTGTAATGGTTCGTCTATATTGCTAGCACTTGGTGCAAGTCAGTACTGTGGTCCATATCAGAGAAAAATATGACAGTCATCTACTGCACTTGGATACCATAGTGCATCTGAACAACATTTTAACACTCCACCCATGATACAACAATACATATCTCAGGTTTTCTGCATAGTCTGATCTGATATTCTTCTCTCACATTATTACAGTTACAAGCAGGATAATGACAAACAGGATATAGGGACAAATGTACACTGTTACCTTTATAATTACAGTAACTGCTCCCATTTTGATTGCCTCACAACCCAATCATTTCACCTTTTTTGACCCTTTCATTAAAATAGAGTTTGTAATACAGCAGAATTTTCACAATTCAATGTGAATTAGACAGCATTTGTTAAAGCCTATGGAAGTGAGAATGGAGCAGTAGCTGCCTCTTTGTCTGACCGTGGTCTGGGTAAAATGTATATTACGATATGTTACTGATTTTTTACTACTCTATTTTAAAAAATGCTATTACATGTGTGTTATTACTGTCTGTATATCATGTAAATAACATTGCAACATGCTTAAAGGGTGAATATGGTTTATTTATATGATTAAAATCTTTACTTTTTGTATTTTAGAATAAAAAGTGTTTATTCTAAAACACATTGATGGTCTCTCAGTACAGTATTTCCACTAGATGACGGTGACTCTGGAACAAATTAACACCACAATGCAAGGAATCACAGCTCTTAGTTCTTCAATTCCCAGATAAACAACTTCAGCAATTCAGCCTTGCAGACAACCATGCTTTATAGAAGGTCGTAAATGGAATCAAATTCTAAAGCTTAATTCCTCCCATAATGCATCTCAGAGCCAGGATTTTCTCAACTATTGGCCTTATTCCTTCTACACACTGACTGGACTTCAGAATTTTGTGTAACATCAAATGCTATCTTATTCTGCCTTTCTGAACAGCCAATTAATTTGTGCTTTTCATGGTGCCACAAGTTTCCAGGTGTAGATAAAACAGTGATGCACAATAGAAATCGATACATGGACTTTTTCCTCGTCTTTAAAAACAGCTTTAAAAAAGGGTTTGAAAAAAGTGACATAGGTTTCATTTCTTTATCACTAATCCTGCTGCCCTGTCCCCGGCAGTCCTGCTTAATATTTTGACAGCTGATTTATTTTTCTTCAACTTTTCCAGAGTAAATGGTCCAAGAGGTTTATTTATTGAAGCTACTGGTGGGATTTTCTTGTCTTGATTTATGACGATTTAGCGCCTCTTCCAGCAACTTTCTTCTTCTTAAATTGGACTACTGGGGAATATCTTTTCAAGTTTATAAAACTACATTTCACCCTCAGCTAGGGGAGTTTTGCTCTTGTAAGGCTTCATATGGTCAATGTTTCAAACCTCCTTCCTCATGACTGAACACTATAATCCCTTGCAATCTCTGAAAAGCTGTGTCTGCTCTTCCTCAGAAACGAACAATAAAAATGTGGTTAATCCCCTTCCCGTTATAAATGATGCTGCGATCGGTGATAATTAGACAGACCCTGACTGATGTTCCTGATAGCGACATGAAACGCATCAGGTAAGATACACTGAAAATCCAGGTTTAGCACACGCCAATGAAAGGCAACCACACCGAGCATAACAAACGGTTTTAACACACCACCAGCCCTCATGTCTTTTCTCTCCATCCACGTCAATGAGCTTCTTTCTCCAGATGGGCAAAAGACACAAGCTGTGCCCCCTGTCTAAACTGAGTCATTGCCTCCTACCCCTGCCTCACGCTTTTCACTGTCAAAGAGTTTAGCTGACTAGGATTGCTATCGTGGGAGTACCGTAACAAACTCTCAAACTCCCACTTTCATTTGAGATTACGTTTCAACTCTTCCTCCTCCTCATCATCCTCTCTGCCGTTTCATCCCACTTGTTGTGACTGAAACATGAAACCACTTCAGATTCTACCACATTCTTTGGAAAACATCGTTCGTTCCCATTATGGCACAACAGAAAAGCCAGTTAAGTGAGAGGAAGCTGAACACTGCGTGTTGCTCTCTACACTCTACAAACGTGATGCTGCTGCATCAGGAGTGACATCTCCAGTGTGAGACGGCACTTCCTCACACACTCCAAGCAACCAGCCCGTGCTCCATTCCTATGTCTTCATGTCTCTCATCTGCTGCAGACCATCTGACTTCACTTCTGAATAACCAGATGGGACAGGGTAGGGGGGTGTCAATAACTCAAGCAGATTTAGATTTAAATCTTCACAGAGGGGTGAGGAGAGGAAAAGTCAGCATCATGTAATTTGACAGTAGACTAGCTGCGCTGTGAGAGTAACTGTGATCGGGTTCTGGACTTGTAATTTATGCCTCCCTGACTGATAGCAGAAAGCAAGGCTCGTCTCAAGTCTGAAAAAAACAAAGCAGCAGGGGGCGCTGTGGTTAACAGTATGAACTGGTGACCCAGCATTTTTTGGGTCGGACTCCAGTGTCCTTTTGCACTACATCTGAAAAAATCTGAACTCAGATCTCAGTATGACTGTTTTACCAAGACCAAAGAAAAACAACAGGTGCTTATTACTACACTGTAGAAATGGGACTGGTGAGAAAACCGCCGTTCAATGCAACCTTGGGCTGCAAACAATGGAGTGAATCACCAAAAATCAGCAACTCACCTGAAGCAAAACGTGGCTGCTAAATGAACAAACACCTTTTTTTTTGTCTGACCTAGTAAAGGTATGAGTCAAGTAAATAACCAGGTTGCTTTATTTGTACAATTGCTTGCTAAAATGACCAAATACTTCGTTTTCTTTGGGATAATACCAAGCCTAAACTTAATGACAGATGCTTTTGTTGTTTAAGGTAACTTACACTCTCCATTGACGTACCTTTCATCAGGTCTGGGTGATTATTGCACCTTTTCTCAACACACACACACACACACACACACACACACAATCACAGACCACCCAACAATTCTGGTTGTAACTATCAACAAATCAAAGAGACTGATTCCAATAGTTTCTCTCGGTGATATCACTTCAATACAAACCCATGAATACTATATCAACACACTTGTACTGGTACACAAACACATGTGGACCTAATCATTAAAAAAAAGCAGTTTTAAAAACATGCTTTGCTGAAATTCACTTTTGCACAGATAACGTCAGAGTCACGGCTTTGCTCATGCTTTATTTCAGGTGATGCATCTGACAATAGGCTTCACCTGGTTCCGGTGACAAGACCCTACTCTCAGGTGAGAGCTGTGGCTCAGTATGTGGGGACAGATGTGAACAGGAATCACCTCACCCACCTTTACAATGCCTTCCAGCACAATACTCACCCAACTGCCATAATTATGGCTCCTTAGACAAAGAGTCAGTAACATGTGCCCCACCCACTGCCAGGACAAACGAAAATAACCCTGCTTTGACCAGATTAACGACCTTCTTAACACAGGGACAGTAATGCTCCAAATGTGCAGGTGACACACTGGGAAAAGCGGAATGCCTGAGGGCGGTCCCAAACAGATGGAGACTGTGAGCCATGACACACCTCTGCTCAAACTGTGCCCGAAAAAAAACACGATGGACGATGGAGTGGATGCTCTAAGTGAGATGCAATGTAAACATGACAACAGTGCATTAAAACGAGCTTTTAACTGCACTTAACATCTAATTTGATTTCCCTGGCAAGATATAAAAAAATACTACACGTCACATAAATCCTAGCTACAGTATCGATTATGCAACAGAACTAAGAATCCAAAGTCTGCAAGTTCAAATTTTCAACGTTTTTTTAGCTGAATATTTCAGCAAAGAACTTGCAATTAGAGGAAACATGCAACTGCATGAATTGATAAAAGTATTATTTTTAAGGAACTGTATTTAAGTGTTTCCTAACAAATTAAATGTGTAGTGATGTCATACAGGTCCGTTTATGGACAACGTTGCCTTAAAATTAGGCCCACACAATCCACTGTAAGCACAAACTTCTTGTAGCCTGATAATTGTGCTGAGGTGTTTGTACTCGTTTGCTTTCAGAATACTTAATCTAAACCTAAACAGACTGAACTGCAAACTCCGTTTGACAGTGATATCTTGAGGATGACCGCCTACATTTTTTTTTGTCAGCTGTAAATTTTGCATGCCAACTCAATCCGTTCCTCCGAGTCAGGTTTTTCTCTTACTTTGGGTTGCCAAGGTAACAGCCAAACGTCACCAACTGCTGCCTAAAAGTAGTTACCCTGCCACTCTCCCCGTGTACATCCTGCAAATCACTCCAGGGCACAGAGGTGCACCACCCTGCCCGCCATCCACTGGGTACCTCCTGTCCATTATAACAAATCGACAGTGCGATCAACACCCCAGACACATCCCAGGTTTGCTCAGGCTCTCTGTAACCCCATCCCTCCACCCCCAAACAGAAAGGAGGCTGAAATAGCAAGATTTAACTGCTTATGACAGATTCTGCTTAGCACAATAAACACGTCTGAGGAGATGGAAAATGAAAGAGAACAACTTCTCTGCTTGTCTGAACATCTAACGGCAACTGAAAGAGTTATCTGTACCATAATGTACTGGTTTCTTTAGTGAGCTGCAGTGTTGTAAAGACCTTACAGGATCAACTGCCAACAGTATCCAAATTCCCTGGTTCAATCTGGATATGAAACACACTTTAGGGTTTTGTTCACTTCTGTTGTGGCCAGCTCATCTCTGTCACTCTGGTGCTGCTGTGAGCTTCAACAGACAAGGACAACACTCCCCCCGCCCAATTAAATCCCTATGAAATACTCCATGATGGGGCCTGCACAATGGGACAGTTTTGTTCTCCGAGCCCTTGGAAGCAGCTCCACTCCAAATGCAAAATGGAGCTTGACTGTTTTAGCGTGGGGCGTCACCTAGTCCTAACAAAACACTTGGTGGAGTTAGGGGTCAATGACATGTAGTGAAAATGCAGAACTCAGTCCCTTTGTTTACATTAAAAACACCGTTTAAAAGTGCAGTGCTAAACAAACTAATGAAAACAGAACTCAATGTACATTAAAATTGACAAGAAAGTTAAGCACCATAACATGTTACTAATACAATTGTATCACAGGATAGCTACTTTCTGACGGTGGCCCAACTGTTCTGCACTTCATTTGAGTTCTGAAACCCAGCTAAATTTATTACGCAATGCCATCTGCTTGGTTTGCAGAAGCGAAGCAGGTTTAATGTGACATGAACCTAATATGTCTCATACAAGCAAAACATAAACGCTTAAGGAGAGGACAACATTTGCACCTCCTGAAAAAAACAGCCCATGTTTACTGATGAATTAAAGTCAACATTAGATCGTTACCTATTCAGAAATTTCTACATAACTGCATTATCCCAGCATGCACTCTATAACATCAAAAGAAAACATGCATGGTATCAAACTAAGATGCAATCCAACACGAATACCCCAGATGTGCAGCAAGGTTAATTTCCGCAGGGACCATGCAGACAGCAAAGCTGTGAATATTTAAGTGAGACCCCCTAACACAATCACTTTATGTTGCTTCCACAGCACTGTGCACCAACATTGTCCCAGTGGAAAAGCACCTTTGGTTATTAAACAAGGAAATGCATAAGATTTCTTCCACAAAGTGGAAAGCTGTTTGTTCAAATGAAAACCCTGCCTACATTCTAATTTAATACATTTCAATTTATATAATTTGTAGTAATTAACCCCAGTGCCAACTAACCCTGCAGGCATGGAGTGCTGGCGCCTTTATTAAGCAGTTTTTGTTCGACAAATCTGCGCTTGTAAATTCACTTCCCGTCCACATGCTTGAATACTACAGACCGGTGGCTATAAGTAAATTTGATTTCCGCTATCCGAGTTGGGATCTATTTCTAACTTGTGTGAAATGAGACGGGACAGGCAAGACGTCAGTAAACAATATCAGATACCGAGTCCCTGCAGAGCGCAGAGAAGGCCAGTGTTCGTCAGAGTGCTCTGGTGCACGTAGCTTCACTGATACTGACATCAGAAGCCCTGAAGGCTCCTCTTTGTGGCTGGGAATGAAATCAGCAAAGCTTGTAATGTTCCTTGTTGATAACACCTTACTGCATTAATATTACATACAATCTCCATGCTTTACACTTATCATTTTATCAAAAACTTAGTCTTGCTGTCAGGCTCTGCTGGGAATGATTTAGCACAACTTCCTCCTTGTTTTACTCTTTGCTCTTGGAAATTTCAAAGCATCTTAAAACTATGCAGGCACATCCCACTATTGGAAAGGACAGCTGACAATCCCAACAGTGGATATGAGGAATTCCTGAAAATCATGGTGGCCTACTGCCACTCCTAGGCCTTATCTGACTGTCCACCCCCATCCGCCAAACCTCATTAGGCCAACAAACGTCCACTTCCTCCGTCTGTAACAATAAGCACATTCACTGGGACAATTCTGCCCTAGATTTCATCATCTATCCAGGATGATCATCGAAGCCTAACACAATTTCTCTCTGTGAGCAGAACTAGAGTGTTTGATGTGCTGTAGTTAGCTCTGAGCACAAGCAGGAATGCCCTTCCTTCTGATTTGGAGAACAGAACCTGTTCACTAAAACTGGATACTTACACAAACTCCTGTTCTATTCTACAATGGGTTGGTACATGGTACAAACCACAGTTCTGTGAATTCCATTGTTCAGAAAAAATAACTGTCTCAATGGGGCTGCTGGACTAGTTCAGGGTGTATTATTTCTGGGGACTTTCTGGTCACCTAACACACTAACTATCCTGACTAAATATCCCACAGTTTGAAAAACCTGAACCAATCAAAAATGGTGGTGTTTTTATAGTTTCCAGAAGAAAGACAGTGGTTACAGTGGACTGTGAAAATCAACAGAGACCTGAGGATGATTTAATTTGGCTGAAAATTGTTCATGAGATGATGAGATAGAGGTTCCCCACAACAAAGCCTTAACAATGCAATCAAAAACCGAGTCACCAAATATCATTAGTTTCAGTGATGCTCTCCTAAAAAAGAGATTCACAGCATAACATAAGAACACAATGCACTGCTTTGTGTTTCATGGATTCACTGTCCCAGTTTCACAATGAAGTCATGGACAAGGTTATTTGACCCAATGATTGAACCCATAAAAAGCAGCATACAACAAAATGCAACGCTCCCCGTCCAACACGGGCTTTCCCCAAATGTCTTAAAGAAATACGTTTCTGAGCTTGACATGTAATCTAACATTAATTTTCCATTCCGCTGTCCACTTCTCAGGCTCTAAGGGCCTCTAAAACTTAACCAAGGCACCACAAGTCACAAGGCGGGGTACACACAGAATGAGACGTACGATCAACACAGCATGCAACAAGCCAGAAAAACTGTAACACAGAAGCCAACAAACAACTAATGACTTGAGTGTAGTAATATATATATTGTGTATACCATCTAGAGTAGTGATTAGCTTCCTTTCACATGCAGAATATCTTATTCCAGTACAAAAAATCTTGTATAATCAATTGACTTGGGTTAAATTAAGTTTTCTGCATATAAGCCTCTGTATGGAAATGGGCAAAAAAAAGGCGAATGATTTTAACTGCACATGTCTAACTTGCATGGTACAGATGCCTGTCCGGCTTCGTCCTCATTACTTAGGACCCACAGCGCCCCGTTCCCTTTTTCCGAGCAGACAAAGCCACTGTGTCTAATTAAGAGACCTGAGTCATCAATCACATCATGTACCACAGCATATTCGAAGTCCACACAGCCAGATAGTGTGTGGAATTCTGTACCTCTTGGCAATGCCATACACTTCCACATCAGGTACCAGTCATACATGCTCAGCTCCGGTCCATTCAATCCCAGCTTGAATAAATCTTCCGAGTTGATTTTTTTTCTCCTTACTTCATGCAGCCTACAGATTCCACTGTAGAAAAATTAGGTTATAGCACAATTCATTAAGGAGCTGCAGAAAAAACACTTCCAGTAATGAAATCCCATTACAATCAACACCAAACACCAATTATTTCCTCTGCTACACCATTGTGAAAGGAAGCTAAACTGTCCAATTAGAATGAAATAGTTTTAATCAATATCTGGAGGTTGACGGAAGATTACTTGCATTCCATACCCAGAGACAGGGCATTAGACCTCCAGTTCAATTAAAATGAACAAAGAAACAATAGTGGAATTAAAAATTGTTCAAAAAGAAATACTTTTAGAGTGGCGTATTTCTCTAGGTGAGTATAATCCTGCCAGCCAAATCTGATTTTCATGCAATTAAAAGTGGTCTGGAAAAACAAACAACACTGAGAGTGAGCTCAACAACACAGAAACAAAAATCTGTTAGCAGAGACACAAATCATAAATCTATGGACAATGCTACACATACAAAAAGAAATTATATATTTGGAATGTCTAAAGAAGCACAACAGTTTAATGTGATTTTATTCAATAGTTCAATGTGGTGGGATTCTGTAGCAAAAGTAATTAATCGAGAAGCCTGTAAGACATTGCCACATTTCCAAAGAATTCTCGATTTTATAACCTAAATTATGTTATTGTACTTTTAAATATTCATGGTAAAGAGAGTCATTTTGTGTTTTGAGTCTATATTATTGTAAGATATGTCCTACTTTTGTACAGACCTAGGAAATCAATATATCTTTACTGATGTATTGAAAGATTAAAGCTATACTCAAATTTTTACAGATTTACAGGTGGCTCAACGAACATACCAAAGGTGTTTGCTATTTATTGTGTTTTTACTGTATTTTTATTATATTTTATTTCATTGAATTTTATTCTGCTACTGGGGTCAGAGAGAAACAATCTTTCAATTCTTCTTCATGTCTTGTAGTTAAGAGCAAAACTGACAATAAACTTGACTTTGAAAAACTTGTCAAATATATACATTGTGAAAGATGTGAATTAATTTGCTTGTGCAGTGAGCCAACACTAAATGAGAAGGTGCACGTTCTTTCAGGGGTTTGGATAAGACAAAAAACAGCACCTTTCTCAACACCAAACACTTCAAATACTCAGTTAAACAAACAAGAAAACAATCACACAAATCTGATTATTTATCCAAAGCTAAAATCCACTGACCTTCTTATAACCACCATCTCTCTTTAATACGAATGGGTGACAGACAGAGGCAGGTGCTTTATCAAGTGTGAAGGGAGAGGCAGTGAAACCCCCCCCCCCCCCCTTGCAATTTCCTCACTATGAAACACATTCCAGGAGCCCAACCCATTTGTGAAACAGGTGTTCCGGACACCCGTGACCCCACCCTGCCTTCTTCATGCGTTTCATGCATCTCCAGAGCCTTTCTCTGTTTCTGCTGACCTCAAAGAGGAACTGATGGACCAATGTGGGTGGACATGTGAAAGCAGGCTGACTTTTCTGTGACAGTGACTGCAGAGCAGGCAGACAGGGCGCTGCAGCACTCGCCATGGTGGGGAAACGTGAGCTTCAAAGCTTGCATGTTAAGGATGAGGACAACAAAGATGAAGCCAAACGATACGCAGTCCGGTCTCAACAACACAACATCTGCATAATTAACTGCTCTTTTATCTCAGCGTTAGAGGTGATAACGTGTTTATCCGGGCACCAGTCTCTACCCTGGCCGTACTTTCATGCCAGTTGTACAGTGTACGTCAATTTCGAGACAGAGAAGCCTTGAGCTTTACCCCCTGCATTCATTTTCATTTTCATACACCTGAATCAGATCGTGCCTCTATAGTCTCTGTCACCTAATCCTAACCAACATGTTTAAATCTAAGTAAATCTCAATACTAAATCTTCCTAGATGTCTGAAATACCATAATTTGCAAGGGGTACATTTTGCAGTTCTCCTATACTGTGCTTGTATTGAAGCATTCCTGTCCTTCTGGAAAATCCACATGAAGTGCCCATTAACACTAATAATAAATGACATCAAACACAGTTTGATTATATTTTTTCCATTTATCCATTGTCCTGACACTGATTAATCAAGCCAGCCAATCACTAAAGACCTCTCCTGGGGGAAGGTCAATTCTACACTTTATCCAAAAACATAACCCAGATGAAATGAAACAGGACTGGGAGTTGTCATTTCATAATATCCATCTTTAGCTATTTTGAAAATGACAGGTAAGAAGAGGCTGGTTGTCAACGGCTAAAGAGAATGTTTGAGAAACCTGATGCAAATTATCACAGGCATGTGAGCAATAATGCAAGAATGTTAACAACTAAAATCTGAGCAGAACACATGTGCCACCTTCTCAAACAACAATAACCTCCCTGTCTGGACAAATACCGTCAGAACTCTCCTTGCATTTAATTTACTACTGAAATTTTTTATATTTAATAATGTATGCAATCTGACACACCTGGTAAATAGTTTTTTTATATTGTAGCAACTACCACGGGTGGCGGCGGGTCGGCTGCAGTGACGGTGACATCACCCCCAGGGGTGGAGACAAGAGGACAATCAGCTCCCAGAGCTAAAGACTCGAGTCTTTGGCTCAGTGAGCTAATCCTCCAGTCTGGTGCGCAGGTGACCCGGGTTTGACACCTGCCTACTTCCTTAGTCTCTTACACTGGTGTCAGATGTGGGACGAGATGCTTTGACCAGGATAAGGATGAGGATGAAGTAGGGGGCTACGAAGGGAACAGTATAGCGACCACTGTGAGTGGCGGTGGGTCGGCTGCAGTGGCGGTGACGTCACCGTCGTGGGTTGAGCCAAGAGGCCGATTAGGTCCCAGAGCTAAAGACTGGAGTCTTTGGCTCAGCAGGCTAATCCTCGTGTCTGGTGTGTGGGTGACCCGGGTTTGAAGCCCGCCTGCTTCCTCAGACCACTACAATATGCTATAAAACCTGCTTTCAAAGGAGAAGACCAAAAAAAAAACTCCCTTAAATTTACAAGCTTATACTACTCATTCACAGTGTGCATTCAGCAGTGTGCAAAGGAAAATAATAATAATCAGTCTCTAGGGTTTTGATTCCTGACACTTATATTCATTGGGTTCATTAGATTTTCCGAGTAATTAAATATTTAATCGTTTTAAGAACACAGTTACTGCAAAAGGAGGAACACTGCAGGAAGTTTTTAAAAATATTTTTGTAAACAAGAACACAAAACTTAAGGTAAACACACGCGGTTATTCTGCTTTACAGTTGCTTGTTCGTCTCAAGCTTTTGTGGGCGTGTTACAACAACACAGCACTTATAGCAATGAAAATGACAACCTTCACAATTCATTAGCGCACAAGGCCATACGCAAGGAGCAGGACTGGGCGGTTAAATACTACGCTATGTGAATACATCGTTGACAATGGATTCATTCGCTAACAGGGACCAAATGCAATAATATTCACCCCGCTGCTCTTGAGGACGGGGCATCTAAACGTAGTGCAAATCTGCCACTTTAGCATTCTGCCACTCTCCTCTGCTGCTTTTTAAAAACATCTCGTTCTGGAAGGTGCCACTGCGGTAAAGAAATCAAATTTTGTTTTGTTTGATAAACAAAGTTGACATCGGCAACACCACGCCGGAAGGTAAACTAGCTCAGAAGTCGAACAAGACGTTGACATTTTGTCACTCCGTAATCGCGATAAAAAAAAAAAAAAAAAAAAAAAGTTGCACTAGTGGACGTTACAGTAGCACTGTACCCGCAATTTGTACCTTTCACCCAGCCAAAGCTACACTACCACTGCACAATTGCTCATTATAAATTAAAGCAGATTTACTGATCTTCCGTCGGGACCACATGACACTGCATCTGTTATATACAGACACAAGAAACTCACTGACCTTAAAAAATGTATAAAGGAGTCAGAACTAAACAAGCATTACATCGTCGACTGATCACAGTTATTCACATGGGCAAAGTGAAAACAATAGATGAATCATTTACACTCTGTAGTATAAAGACAAAGGTGCCAGATCATATGTGGTACATGCTCATTCTGTTGCAATACCTTCATATTAGATCCAAAACTATATAAATTAAACTGTCTAGTCAAAAACATCAAATAAATACAGACTGCTGACATTTGCACTTGAAACATTTATATTCCAAACTTACAAAACACAGTTCGGCGATCAACGAACTGCTCGTACTTCAAACTGCGATTGTTCAACAGCAAACGCGGTATCATAAATAGTAACTGTACTATTAATCTACAGGGGATTAAAAACACACTTACCAGTTGGAAAGTACACAGGAATATCAACGTGCAACGTCCGCTGCAGCACCCCATTGTACAACAATAAATACCACTCACGAAATAAATCAACAGCAACAGTGAGCCAAATTCCCAATTTTTCTGCTCAGAAAAAAAGAATATCCTTAAATCAACGTGAAAATGCTGTCTCAGCGCCTGACAGCAGTAGAAATTAGACGCCCCATGCGATTGTCTCCCATGCTCTTTTGGATAATGTGCACGGGACACGCACGCAGACAAGGTACCGCTTTGTACGCACAGTGTTTGAACGCTCAGTGGTTTGTGGCGTGCCTGTCCAGGCTGCTGTGTTAAGAGACTGAGGGGTGGCGATTAAAAGAGAACGGGACCTGTTCACTTTGCTTTCCACTTCGCTCGGGGTTTCGATCTTGGTCTACAGAAAAACGCATACTCGAAAAGGCGTCCTACTTCATACTATAACAGAAGCGACCCGCATTATTAGACATTCAGTAGTTATTCCAAAACCAACGGTTGAGCAGTACGTTTAATAAATATTCAGCCATCTATACAATTGGGTTTCTATTGTATGTGTATAATTAGTAAATTCAGGTATTAACAGTTTTTTATACATTAAATGTTATAGTTTTAATGTGATTTACATTAAATTTTTTAACCAAACATTATCTTTACCTATGGTATATACTTTTTAATCTTAATCTCTTGTTGCTAAAATATGTTGCTATATTTACTGTCCTTTTAAATAAGGCAAACTTTACAGCACGTTTCGTTTAATTTAGTCTTGAAGGATTGTGGCTTTTCCAAAAATAAACAGAATGTCAGCGCCATCTTCTGGTATTGTTAATGCATCTTAAATTACTACACTGATGTAGTAATTTAATACTAACAAGGGCACGGAAATTTCTGACTTTAATCCAAACGTGGGTAAACACTAAACTGAGACCTCGTGAGTACAAAAAAATTAAAATGTGTACATCATCTTTACTTGCAATTATAATGAAAATAAAAGACAGTATTCTGTTAGTTTTTTTACAATATTGTCCCAGATTGAAAATTATGTGTGGTCTTACACCCTTTGTTTCATTGTCTCATTTTCTCATTCCCTTTTACTAGAGAGTTAACCTGTTATTTATTTCCTTTAAGTGTGGTGTTCTCACATTTTGTTTGCCTGGTCGAACTCACATTAGTGTTAGTCCTTGGTATTTGTCTTTCTGTGCCTGGTTTGTGATGCCTTTATATATGTCCTGCTTGTTCCCTCGTGGCCTCCAGGTTTAAATTATGGTTTTGTAGCATTGTTTTAGTACTGTTGTTGTTGTTCTTGGTTTTGGTTTTAAGTTGTCCTGTACGTCTGTTCAATAAATACTCAGCACATCGCCATAACCTGCCTTAGTTCCCAGCTGAAATGATGACAAGTATGATATACTTATGTTTGGGCAATGAGAAATATGCTACAACTTGTGTAAATAAGATGACGTCACGTTCGGCCACAAAACTAAATTGAAATATCACTGTCGCTGTTACATGCATGTTATATGTTATTATATAATAAGTTTTCTAGAGATCACTCTGGCTCACAATTTTTTCAAGAATAACAGATTAAACTGATTAGTTGTATTTTACACATTTGATTCTAAGTGGAAAAATATTTGATTTACGCTGAAATTAATTTGGTTTTAGTATCCATTTAATCATTGATAAGCGAGCTTGGGAATTGTGATTAAGTGTCGATAATTTATTTGGATGACTAACTTTTTCATACACTGTACGCTGTTTTTGTGTATAGCTAGGGACATTCCATGCTTTTGATTGCTTTAAAGTCCATAGCCATTTCAAAAAGGTGAAAGGTCAACGATAAACCTCACAACTCTTAAACTCGTGTTTTGTCAGGGAAAGCACGTCGCTCAAACGCAGCGTTACAATAAATATTAAGAAAATACCTGCTACCGCTTATTTAAGCCAAACAGTCACCATATAACACATTTTTTAACGACATCATTCTTTAACCTTATTTCTCAATTTCCCTTTTATTTCTCAGTGGTGTTAATCTATTCACTGTCTGAATACATTTAAAGTAATGTCCCATCGTTCTCTGTCAGGATCCTGACGTAGCCTTGAGTTGAAGCGTAATAAATGTTTTACACGTCTGCTTGCAGAATGAGGGAACACGTCACTCCTGATTTCATCACCGTGGTTTTGTCTTTTTAGTTAAAAGCGTTGCATTCCACGAGCCATCTGCCCTGCATTGTTATTTTAAGGACGCTATTTATTTCATGATATATTTATTCGTTGATTGACGTGACAAGGAAAATATGATTACGTTAACTAACATTTTCGCAATGTTTGAACTTCGTCTTACGTGTTGTAAGGAGATCTTGTGTGAGGACTTTTGTTATGAGGGCAAGCAATTCGTTTTTTTCTTATGTAGCGGGTGCATTTAGTTTTTTCCTCTATAGCAAGTGATGGGAGTGGTATAAAAAAATTTAAGTAAATGGTGAAGGAGCGGAGGAGGGTCAGATGATGCATGGGTTCATGTGGTTATCATCTGTGTTGGAGCGTTGACAGATTTCCGTGCCTGCTGCCGGGGTACATTAGGTAGGGTAATCGCATTTTGCCGCCATAGATGTGCGTCGGGTCGTGTGAGTTTGAGTTCCGCGGGTAGCGGCATGGAACGCCCATTTGCAAGAACCCGTTCCTCATTAAATTGGACTATAATTTGGGAATTTTATTGGTAAATCAAAATGATGCATGGTTAAGGTTGCACTGGATTTTGATATGTATATTTTTTACTTTCTAACGTTTCACTCTTGTACTGATCAGCATTTTTACTATCCCTGCTGTTTTCTGTATCCGGAGCTCTGAGTTTTGAATTTCATTGTTGTGATAGAATTGTTTTAAGCACATGTGTGGTCTTTTCCTTGGCTAATGTTTGCCTGAGCTGAGAATCGTAGAGTTTGGTGGGTGATTGGGGTGTTACCCTTGTTGGGGTTTAGTTAAGTGATATAGCTGCGGCCTGGAGCCTACTCCAGAGAGCTTAGGGTACAAGGCAGGGGACACCCTGAATGGAGTGCCAGCCCATCACAGGGCACAATCGTATAGGTGTATGCCTGTTTTAATGGCACAAAAACCAAATTACAATCATTGCATCAACGTTGGGGACAGTGGTTCTCAAGGGAGTACTGGCACCCCAAGGGTATACACAACATATACCTCAAGGGGTACTTGATAGACTTACAAAGTTTGTCAGCAAAATATTTTTTGACAACTAGCCTCAAGTTCTTTTGAAAAAATAACATTCACAAATATACATGTACATTAAACGGAGAGAAATTTTGCAACAGTACACAAACTAAAAAAGGTTGAAAGCCACTGTGTTAATACCAGTGTCCTAAATCAACCTGAAAGGAGCTCCCTTATTTCTATCCTTAAGGTACCGCAAATTAAAATGAAATTGCTTTTGTTTAGCGGGTGATGAATATAAATAGTACTTATTATCCAATGTGTGCCTACGTATATTCGTTTCCCAATACATTAGATTACACATTTCAAAATCCTCTGTTAATGCTTCTTTAACATTGCTTGTGGGTGCACATTACTGTTTTGATATTAGGCTGCGTCATGGTTTACGGAAAACCTGACCATAATTTTCAACGGATCATTTCACTTAATTTAAACTAATTTTAGTTTTAAAGACATTTAACCAGTTAAGCTTACTGTAAACAGCTCAAAGTGAATCTGTACGCAAACGCTGTATAGGTTTTTCGAGTGGAAACTGTGATTCCGGATCAAAATGTGACACAATACCTAAATATATAAGAAGCCGACCACTGCCACAAATAGATCAGTTAGCATAAACGTACTTTCCCAAATAAGTAACATCGCTATAAAAAGGATTATTACCGATGACGTAATAACTAGGTCAGTGTGTCACACAGACTCGCAGTTTTGAGAGGTGTTTTACCCGCTCAGTCCACCACAGATGTGTCTGATATGTGCTCTAGAAGAGGTGTACCAAACAAGTAAAGTATCGGATTGTTTTTTCTAGCGATTTAGTGGGAAGGTTAATGTTTCGTTGCATGCTCGTTTGCAAACTACTGGTTTCATTGCCGTATTCGTTATACGGGCGTCCATACAGTGTTTTTATATTGACATTTGAAGATGTTGCGAAATTCCGCTCAAACAAGGCGCGCGGGCTTCACTTGACGTATTTACAATCAATTAATTAGTTTGATGATCCCTCTTGTTCCACTAGAAGGCGCTAGAAAACCCACTAGCGACGTATGAGTTCTCGCCCTGTGTCATGTACGGGAGTAGCAAATCACGCATAATGTAAGCCGGAGAACACAAGAGGCGATATCTCTTTACATCGTGTGTCGGCAGAAATAGATCACTCCTTCGGTGTGCTTAACACACGGAGGCGTGAAGCGGAGAGGGAGGTGGCAACTACAGCGTAGTAGCACGCAGCTTTCACGGTGTTGAAACACGTGAATTAAAGCTGATTATAAACTTAGTAATTTGTGAAAAAATGATTAAGATAACGGAGTTGATAAGGTCAGAGATGAAAACTAACACAAGAGCGAAAAATGACCGAGATGCTGTGGGACATCACTCTTACTGAACATTAAAGAGGCTAAGTAAGTATGTCTCAGGATAATAATTGTAAATTAATTGCTATTTTAAAATGATTTATTTCGCCGCTTCGGTTGTATTTGTGAAAGTATTGCTATGAGCTGCATAGTGATGGTTTTTTATTATTACTTTGAACTGTTTTTGGTTTCAAAATAGAATAGTGTAAGAATGCTCGGATGTTTGAGATACAGATCATATATTTGGACTCGTACGTGTGGACGATTAATGTACCTGTGCAAAATAATTTAGTAATAATTTTAGTTAGTGGCAGTTTTTCCATTTACTCTAAATTACATTAACGGAACTACAAAAGCAATCGTATGTTACAAATATGCAGTCTTTAAACGAAATACACAAGAGAACAAATGGAAGTGTCTCAAGTTGTCGAGACCAGTGCGAGAGTCTTTGCATTATCAGCCTGTTTTGGAGTTTTTGGCGATGAAAGCATCAGAAAGGAGAAACAACTTGTGTTTGATAAGCGGTACCTTGTGGGACCCTGGCGGACGTCCTGTGCTGGGACTGACGGCAGACAAGCCTTAGAAGAAAGTGCATTCATAAAAATGTTATGTGTTTAAAAGATTAAACTGCATGGTTTAAAAAATTCAGAATATTCGCAAGTGAATTCCGTGTTCAATTATTTTAGAAAGCATTTTTTTTACTGAGGCAATAGTTTTACATGTTACTTGTTAACTGCTGTTTTATATGTGTATATAAGTATGCATTTGTTTAATTGTACAGCAATAGAATTTTTCTCTTGTTTGCGTAAATCTAAGTGTCAAACAGCTCTTTAAGAGGGACACACGTGTGTTTTGAAGAACAAGCAGTTTTATGACTAAACTCGTTAAGACTTTCTTCTGGAATGGAGTTTTGAGCGAGTGTGTGCAATTGGAGCTGAATGCAATCAAATAGTCATTCTCTTCAAACTCTGGTGTTTGTGGAAGGAGGTTTTGGGGGCAGAGGGTGGGTGTGTTAAAGCTTTCTTCTGTCCCACGATGCTGAATGGTCAATAGAGACTCGCACCCCAGTCACATTCCAGTTTTCACTTCATTACTTTCATTGTAAGGATTTGAACAGGAGAAGATGGTTTGAGATGGCCACAGTCATTGTTTGGTGAGGCCCCATGCTGCTAGAGAGCTTAAAATTAACTTCCATTAACCCATGGAAATGCACGCCAGTAACGCACACACACACACACACAGATGCGTAGACAGTAGAGCGGACATGACTTGTGCCTTCATGATAATTCTCTTTGCCTCTATCAAACCTGTGAGCACCTTTCACTGTAGCACTATGAATTCATTCTACCATTTTTAGTTTATGAAAGAGAAAACATGTTTAAACAAACACTTTACAGACAGTACAGGTAAACTACCTGCCTTGATGAGATGGATGATATTGGGAAGAGAGAGGATGGAATCAGAGGGTGGATGGGATGAGAGTATGGCATCGAGGCATCGTCTAGTCTTGAGCCTGCACATCTGGTTAAACATCTCGAGAGGCTACGGTGGGGTGGTCTTCCGGCCATAGCACCATCCTCACACGCTTCACCGTGTGACAGGTACAGTGCTGGACTGCAGAGAGGAGAGGACCTGGTTGGCCTGTCTCTTTTGATTAGGACGTGAGATCCATGACGGGGGTTCTGAACTGTCATGATGCAGCAACTGTAAAGTGCCCCTCAATAATGAATGGTGTTCTCAGCAGGAAGGGGTCCAGGTGGTCAGCAGGGAGCCTTAGGTATAATGAGTGTGAGAGCATGCAGGGTGACAGTAGAGGACAGCACCGTTGCTCTGGATAGAGACTTGACTGCACAGTGTGGACATGAGGTCATATGTGAGCAAAGAAAAAGGCAGATGACATCAAGAGAGCCTGTTTCATGACGTTTTGTTGTGAAGAGTTGATCGGGAGATGCGGCACTTGTCACGTCGTCATGGTGATCCAGAGGCTGTCATCTGGCCTTGCAACATTATGCCTACAGTTGAAGTCATGTTCAAACAATTAATACGTTTAGGGAGTGCTGTTGGTTTAGCTTCAGATAACATTCAGTGGGAAGGGTCATTCATAAAAGAGATAGGATATTGAATATAATCATCTTTTTGTACCTTTTGATATACTGAGTTTACGGTTATCTTTGATCAGGGTTCAGAAATGCAAAATAATGGTTTGTTTTTCCCTTCAGCCCAATGTTCCCTATATTTAGCATTTTCTACAATAAGACCCTGTTTGTTCATATCCTTTATTTCGCAACCCGTAAAAATAAAGCACCAATCGGCTGCAACGGCTGACACGTTAAATGTCACCTGAAAGGTCAAAATGTGAAAGAAGCAGCTGCTGTGATAAAAATGGCAAATTGGAGATCTTGTACGAGTGCTATTAAATAAAAAGAAATTTGGTTGGATAAGAGGTTTTTCTTAGTTATCATTTGAAATAATATATTTAACAAATCCTTGAAATAAGTCTAAATAGTGGGGATTAGTGCTGAAATTGATGTAAGGACTCGTTTGTCAACATGTTGCTACACATGATGAAATATAATGAAATGTACAATTATTATTGCTGATACATAGTGCAATCTGACTTGTATGGTGTATGCATATAAGCATTATATATAATAATGATGCTTTGAAGTTGGGTTAAAAAATCAGTGCTGTAGCCATCAAAGCTATCATAATTTTAGTGGATCTGGGATTGGTTTTGTTAAACATACAAAATATGCAAACCAAAAAACTGTGTTTTGACATTTTAAACATTGTCATAAACTTTCACGACAGTCAGTGAAGGCGGTCTCATGTTGACTGTATGTCAGACAGCCTGCCTTGTAATCGCTGTCAGGGCTTGTGTGTGAGGTTCAACATAAAGGGAGATGATGGACACATCACATTTGGACCCTATCTTTCTGACATGCTGCACTCATGCCAAAATGGAGGAGATCAGGCTGGTAGGTTGTCTTGTGTGAAAGGGGGTCCACATTTGGTAGGCCGTCTGCATCTTGTAGACTGTCGAGTAGGAAAGGGGTCAAGCATTTGGGGCCTTGTAAGCTGGGCAGAAAGTGAATAATGCTTCAGCATTTCCAGGTGCTCTGGGATTCTACTGGTTCCCTGGATGTCTGAGAGCCCCTATAGGAGATTCAAACCTTTAATAGATTCACACCAGGAGATGGAAGGGAGTGGGGACATCACTCTGGGAGCTTTTTGTCATCATGTTGTTGGCTCTCTCCAGCCAACTTGTTGGAAATGGGACTGCTGAGGACTGGAGCACTGGTAGTGGAATTTTGTGGGGGCGGGTCTTTCCAGGTCTCTGAACGTGCTCAGGTTGGCACTTGGCGGAGCATGATGTAAGGGGTCATCTCCCATGTGAAAGCGAGTCCAGATGCTGCATTGATCGGCACAGTAAGTGAATCTTTGCTTTTGTAATGGAGCACGATGATGATGGCTGGACTTGAGTGTTAAGCCAGCCAACTGGGACTGGTGTCATAGGACTGTTGTCACATCTGCTCAGTGAGGTCAGAACTATATGTTGGAAAAAATAAGAAAGAGATGAGAGAGAGAACATTTGGTTACATTTACCTGCCTAAATACTTCAGTATTATATGTGCCTTTTATATTGTGAACTGCATTTCCCCAGTATACAGTAATATTCCTTTGTTTTTCCTCACAGTTGTTAGGGCTGACCAACAATTCATAATTCTGCACCAGTCGAATGCATTTTGAGTGTGATGTACAGCCTGTCTTAGGTATTAATTGTTCAGTATTCCTGTGATCATTCTGCAAATTCATATTGTCTGTCAAAAGATCAAAATATATAGTGGGAAATGTAGCGATATGAATGTATAACTTAAAGACATCTTATACATGTATATGTATAACTTAACAGGAAATATGAATGAAAGAAAGATCCAAAATGTAATCTAAAAGCAAGGATGTCTCGTATCATAGATTAAGATCTCACTCGTGTCTTTCTCAGTATGCTGGCAGTGGAAAAACTATGTGAAATAGGTTATGTGACCAAAGTGTAGAAAGCAGCATTCGTAATTGCTTTTGCAGTTTGCACGGAGTTTTTGCAAAAAGAAAAAAATGTCGAGTAGTGATGCTCAGTGTCCATTCGGGGTTGTAGTCACGCTCTTCTTGGTCACACAAGTATCATCACAATCTGCAGAAGTGGTTGGCCTCACTGACTCCAAAGTAATTTAAGTTAAGCAGACCTTAAGGGGGACAGATGATCAACATGCTGTCGGAGATAAAGAAATATACATGTAACTTATGACCCTGAAGTCAATGCTTCGGTATCGTGAGACAACGAAAGGCATGGCCACAACTGATGCAAGGGCAATGGCAGCAGCAGGGTAGGTTAACACTGAAAGATGAGGACTGTTGGTTGAGTGGGTAGGGCATGAGGCTGGGGTGTGGAAGTCTCTCAGTTTGAATCCCAGCCCAGTCACCAAATGTGTCCTTGAGCAAGATACTTTGTGCTAGCTCTCCAGGCACTGAAAATGGCTGGCCATTGAGAGCATAGGACAGAGCAAGTGGTAACTAGTTATCTAACAATAGACAAGTAATAGCATACACTTACTTCCTGTGCTACTGTCTGTCAAAAACGTGTCATATGAAAGGTTGAGGTGGCCAGCTATGTTGGCTTGACGTTGATTTTTCCAATGAATTTGCATTGCGAAGGTTTTCTCTTTTGATGCATTTAATCTACCTTTTTGACAGAGTGCATTAACATGATAAAAGGGATGAAAATAAACCAGAAGCACTGGCAACTTGAAACTGGGAAAGGCACTAGGCTTCTTAAAGGAACGATTGTTCTTTTAGTTTCAGGTGTGCTGAGGTGTTTTGGCTCAGGTGAATTTAGAGCTGTTTGAGAATTTATTGTTCTTGTTTTATTTGAGATTTTATTTCCTCACTACTTCATGGTGGCATGAAAGTCCACAATCCCCACTGCCACACATTGCCCTCTGCCCCTTCTGAAGCTTTTATGTGAGGGAGTCAGAATATTACAAAGATCCAATAGGTCTCTCTGGGAGGAGGCCAGAGTGGTATTTTGTCCCAGAATGGGACTCTGCCATGGTCTGTGCTGATCATTACAATCAATAACAGATGAGTGCTTTGTGTCAGAGAGGCACGCTGTAATGTGAGATCTTATTACTGCATCACAGCACAATTCAGAATAGTGATGGTTATTGAGTGTCAGCAGCTTCTTAAATGCAGACAAAACTGGTCTTGCAGATTCTTTCTTTTGTATTGGGGGGGGGGGGGTGAATAAAAGGATCAAAGAGTATTTTTATCCTAGCCCTTAATGTTACAGGCAGTAATTTTCAAGGTGACCTGTAATTACCTGTGAAGGTTAAACCATCTAAGTGTTGTCAGGTTTGCTGAGTGTAAAACCTCTAAATTCACCATCCACTAGGCAATTACCAAGTCCATAATGGGCAGCCAAGGCACCAGGTGCACAATGTCATAGTTTCCCTAACTCTGGTCCGTGGACCAGTACCAGGCCTTAGGCTGATATGTATCAGACCGTGAATCGCACAGAAAAACTCTGAGTAGTGGGTGTGTAAATTGCTAAATGCACTTTTTTAATTGCACATCAAATAAAAAATAATTTCCAAAATGTTCAAAAACATTTCTCCTAAATAAAAATTTAATAGACCAAAGGGCTAATATATGTCAAACATGCACTGAAAGCTCACAGCCCTGGTATATCGTGCTATTGGAGCTCTACTAGACAGAATTAGGAAAAATTAAGTTAACGTAGCCTGGTTATCTTTTTTTCCTGGCACTCCTGAAAAACAGCCAGCGGATTACAAGGACAAAGCTACTTCGACACTGAGGGCGAGTTAATATTTCTTTGTTAACATCATCCTGTTGAATATTTACTAATTTCAGTTTATAATGTTCTTTATGTTAAAATGTCACATAGCATGCATGCAACATGGTAGCTCCCCTACACCTCCTAAACTTAACCTGTTCGCCGACATAATCCGGTCCATAAAGCCGAGTTTGGGAACCCCTGCACTGTAATATGGGAGTTTATTTGAAGGCCGTGAGCATTAGGCCCACCTTCACTTGTTACTACACAAACACCACCTTTTACACAGATGTGAAATGATGGAAAGAGAATCTAATTATAGTTGAAGCAGGTCGGCATTCACTAACATGCAGTTCTTTTCATTTAGTTTTGAACTGAGTTTTTCAGAGCCACCTCCAGCTTTGCATTTTGCAGCACCCTCACCTTCATTTGTGAGTAGAAATGATGCTTAGCTGTAACTGACAGGGATGAGTGAGTTTAGTCAAACTTTTTTTTCCAAGCTAGCATCATACCTACTCTTGTTTCACCGCGCTGTAGTTTGTACCTGACATAAATCAAAGAGGCACTAAAACTTGTTTGTTCTGAATGGAAAGAAACACAGACTACAAAAAGTAACGTTTCACGTTAAAAACAAGCGGAAAGTGAGTGGCGCGCTCCGGCAAAGAAAAACACCTCTTTGAGCCTCATGTTCAGAGACTACTTCAGGTTCACCATTTGCACAAGCACCCTGAAAACCACAGTGACGCGTCGCGGCTCTGCTTTCATGGAAAACAAAAATGCAGAGCCTCTTATGTTCGCTTCTGCAAGTTCCTGGTGCCTCTGCAGTTGCGGCTGCTGCAACATTGCGACACCGAGGAGGACCTCTGTAAAGCCTCGCTCGATGTGCATCACTCACAGTCGTCCGTGTGCCTGTGTGACTGTGGTTGTACGACACTGTAGCCTTTCTGGTTTAAGTGACACATGCTACCTTCATCCCATCTCTCAGAAACAAGTCAGTGAAGTGCTGTCAGTGCCACTTAGAGAATGTCCAAGGTGAGACCCAGGCACACACAGTGGATTGAGATATCAGTTGTATATGTTTTTTTAAAATGCTCTTTTATTGCCTTCCACTATTATAACATAGACAAGTTAAGGACGATTCAATGAGGGAGCTTTGTGTACACGTTCCTTAGCTGCAGGCAGTGACATGAAAATGCACATTATATGACTAACTTCAGAAGACAGGCTAAATCCGGTGCACTTGAGAAATGCCACATCATTTTACCACCTTGCATTAGTGCTGGGTTCAGAGTCTGCTCTGTCCAGTTCGGTTTGACAGAGTTCTTAGGCGTTTGATTTCCAGTCAAGATTGAGTCCAAAAAGAGACAAGTTCTCAAGGTTGAGTCCATAATAGACGAGTCCAAGTCGAGTCCAACCGAAAGCAAAAAGTGAATTAGTACTTTAAAGTTTTAGCCATCACAACTAAGAAAATGGTGTAAATTTTAGTGAAACAAAAAACATAGCATCTTATCAGTTGTTTATTAATTTAAATTCAACAAGTCCAGTGTTGACCAGCCCAACTTTAGTGTGACATACTAGGGGGAACAAACCTTCAGAAGGGGTACATGTTCCCCTCTGCCCCCCCTGGGATATCCGTCTATGGTGGTCATGAATTTGCGTGGTTTGCACTCGGTCTTCACCTGGACTCGTCTGTTATGGACTGGTGTTGTGTGTGCTTTGCCTCTTCTACTGATAGCAGTGTATGTGTGACAATACCGATTTAGCTTTTTACAGTCATATCGGCACCATTGCTACGGCCCAGTGACTCATGATAGCTGCTGTTTGGCGACTCATGCACTGTGGCATGAGATGCGAAACTGAAAGTAGTTTGGAGGAAAAATGCAAGGCAACATAGCCAAAGTGAAAACAGTTTGTAGGAATGGACCAATTAAAGTAAACTTAGTAAGCTGAACTGGGCATGTTGACTGGTACAGCGCCTGACATGTAGAAAAATTCTTTATAGTTTGCGCTTTTGGACCAACAATGTGTGAGAGGGGAGGTTGCCAGAGCCAAGATTGGCCTGTTCATCAAGACATTGCTGAGCACTGATGCTGAGGTCTTTATTGCGACGTGTGGAGATGTGTTCATTTTGGATTGGTCTAGAGAGGTGCACACTTGCAGCATCACCCCTCTCTTGGCTGCTGAGCATATCGCAATTCACAGCATTACAATACATAAACTTCATGAGTGAAGGCACACCAGCCCAATCATGCATGGGAACACACTCACAGATTCCAGCACACATTTAATCAGTGTTTGAAAGCAGTAATAGAAATGGCTGCTGGTGGTTAACCTGAAATCTAATATTATCTGGGATTTAAAGCAGCTGAAGTCCTGTCTTTTCTTGAATGTCATGTCAGATGGAGATAATCCTTAGAAACGCAATTCTGATGACGAGTAATGTAAGACAACTATGAATTGAATAAATATATGTGAAAACAGTCTAATTATTAACACTTTTTCAATATTAAATGTTTGAATTTAAAAACAATGCCAGAAATATAAATTGTTATTCAAGATTAAAAACCTGATAAAGTGCTGCTACTTGTTTTTAAAGCACTTGGCGAGTTGCCCCCCCTTACATTTTTGACCCGATCCTTCCTCACTGCAGCACTTTGAATCGGCTTCTTTTCGCTATGCCACGACCTTGGGGGTAATCATGCAGTCAAGGGTCATTAGAAACAGAAATAGATATCCTCCCAATATCAGGGAGACCTCTTATAACGTTTTTAATCCCAAAAATGACAGAAAGGAAACGGTAAAGTGTCCATAACAAGGGTAAACTAAAAACCACAATCCAAGGAAGACAGTACAATACAGTAAGCATAAATACCCAACACACAAACTCAAGACAAGGGAACTGAACAGGAGAATGAGGGTAAACGAGAACTAAGGAACAGTGAACACATAAACATAAGGCTAATGAGACAGATGACTGCTAGGAACTAGATGCAGCAATATAATCTGCCACCAAACCAGACTTCAACTACACACCACAATTAGCATTTCAATACCTGACTAATGACAAGAGGCAGAGAAACCTTATAAACATGCATTAATTTCTTGGTACTCTTCCAGTAAAGAAAGAAAAATGCACAATGGTCACTGAAATAACTTAAAATTGACAAAGCATAAGTAAATAATTTCATAAACACTGACTAATGAAAATCAGACAATGTTTTGAATTGTGATTTAATGGAATTATATATAAAAAAAAAACAAACTAATGAAACTGGCCTGCACAAAAATGGTGGTACCCTTAAAAAAGATGGAAAATAATTTGACCATAGTGGAATGTTAAACTTAAGAGTGTCCTGTAATTAGCACCAGAGGTATCTTCAATCTTGCAATCAGTCAATGAGCCTATTTAAATGGTGAAAAGTAGTCCATGGGACTATAGCCAACCTCCCTGGACGTGGCTGTGGTGTGGTTCTTTTCTTTCTTTACTGGAAGGCTACCGACAAATTCATGCATGTGTGTAAAAAGCTCTAGAGCAAAGCCAACCCAGGTGTAGCCACTAACACCAACAACGGTGAAAACTAGGATTAGGAAGGCCATAGATATTGGAGAACCTAGATGGGACATGACGCACAGATCTCAAAAACTAGACAAGGTAGTGATACCACAGAAACTAGTCCAGACAGGGTATGTGGATTTCACACCTCTTCGGTCACTTTTCAAGCTGAAAACATATCTCTGTACTAGTCTTTGCGTCCATGTAAATGTGCGTAAATAATTTTGATTGATTGCCGCTGCTGTAATGTTTTGCACATACTGTATATGTTGATTGTGATAATCTGTTAATGTGTACCATAAATGGTTTGCAGGTGCCATTCTTTTTTTTTCCCCTTGCTGTTCTTCACTATTATTCATATGCATCACTTTTATTCAATAACTCATTGAAAATGCACTTTATAAATGAAATGTTTTATTTACATATCAAAAAATATATATTTTTTTCTTCAACAATGTTGTTTCTGAGACCGTATTGTTTTTTCCACATTTTTTTGGCTGATGCACAACCTCAGACGGTTGCAAAAGTCATGCCTGAATGTCCCTCAGAATGCTGGATCACATTTGTTTCTAAGGTGTCTGCTACTGAGCCACGCTGGGCCAACCGAGCCGTTAGGGCAGTGAGATGCAGGCATGGTTGAATCGATAGGCGGTCTTCTCCACTCAGCCCTGACAGTGGCTCAGCGTGGCAAATGGGGAAGCTTGTACCGGGCTGTGCACCATGCTCACGGGTGAACTCACGTAGACGCAGCCCTCAGGAGAGCACGCTCTCTGCCTTACAGATGGCAGCCATATTCAAACTGGCAGGTGCGAGGTCATTTTAGGTTCGTGCTACTTTTTAAAGTATGTTGATGTGTTTTTCTAAATTTAAACTTTTAACTTTTTAACTTGGTTAGAACTTTGCATGCCAAAAGATCTCAGCACGTAAGGAATGTTGCGGTGCAGATTGTATTTTTCAGTGGTGCACAGTGGTCTGATGTACAAATTCCAGGGTCCATAACCCATTTAGAAAGAAGGACTTTGCCTGTGGAGGTAATACAGCACTTTTAAGAGTTAAAAAAAAAAAAAAAACAGCTGGTGTCTTGTCAGCTACTTCCACATTAATTCTCCACCACATATTGCCATAGTATTGAACAGCCAGATTAGATTTTTGCATGCATTTCACAAAGGTTCCCTCAGCACACCTCCTGACATTGTCAGGATCAGTCCAGGCACAGGCACCTAAGATACATTTTTAAATATGGTGAAGCATGTGTGCTTTGCCCTGAAAGGAGGGAGGTCTTTTTTTCCTCCTGTGCAGGCAGCTGCTGCAATAGCAAAGTAGATAGGAAAGGTCATGATATTCCATTCACAAAACCACCTGAGTTGCTAAGTGTGAGAGACCAGTAAAGTGTTAGGGTGGGGGGGACATTGTGAAACAGCTAGCCCTTTAGCCAAGTCCCTTTCCCTTTCCCATGATGCATCTTACTTGAGGGTTTCTCCCCCATGCATGAGAAGCTCGGCCTGTTGTTTACCTAATGGTCTCTGTAATAGAATACTCTTACAATCTGTTGCTTTGCCCGTTGTACACTGCTTGCATTTAATGCGTTGCTTTCTGGCACAACGGCCAAGTAGGAGGTTCTGGATAAAAGGCCGAGCCAAATGAATAAAGTGGGATGTTAATGGACGCCAGGCTGCGACAGAGTTTCTGACTCCTGGACCTCTGGGTTTACAGCTGATGTCTAGTTTTCCTCCTAGCATCCAGTGCAGACCCAAGAAGCTTCTCTCCGTGTGCTCGGTAGCTGAAGCTGTGAGGTTTGGAGATAGCGTGTGGATGTAGGTGCACAGCCGTAAAAGCTGGAAGGGATGCCCTGAATCACAGATGAGTAGCTGTGTTACTGTACACAGGCAAGGTGTTTTCACATATGCTTCCTTTTCTATAGTTTCACCACTAAATTAACTTCTTAATTCATTCTGACAAGACATCCCGAACGCAGGCCAACTGTCCACTAAGGCACTTAGTGTGGCAGAACATTTACAGAAATTCATTTTATACCGGTGTTTGGTTACAGCACCTTTCACGGATTCTCTCTTCATCTTGGATATTATTTATCTACAACTTTACATTTTAAGTCCTCTAGGAGCTATGAATGTGCAGCAGTATTCCAGAGAAAGGTGGTGGAAGGCAGTTTAAAACGTTTTTATTTTCCTCATTGTACAGAGCTTGCAGTAACACAGTTCTTTTTGGTCTCATTTGCATTGTAAACAGTGTCCCACTGGTGTCTCTGGGGCAGCAAAGCTCTTCTCTCAAAGTTTTGAATCAAGTGTACCAGTGAATGGGATTAAGAAGGTACCAGATTAATCATGAATGACTGTGATCCATAGCTGCCTTTTCAACTCGGCCCCCAGGGGTCTCTGTCAAACCTTTATTTGCAGTCTGCCTGCCCTTCAGTGTGAAACGTCTTACGGGATACAGGGAGCAGAGTGGCTTTTTAGAGGGTTCCAGTAGAATGAGTAGATACCCTTCCTCAGAATATACACTGCAGTGAATCACAGGAGTCAAGTTGGGTTTTTATTTTTTTTTTTTTGATGCACATATTCAGCTGCTAAACTACATGGCTAAAGTAAAAAAAAATATACAGTTCATATGTACAGTATATGCATACCAGAAATAGGAAGAAGCGCAGCTTCTGCACGACTGTCCAACTACATGGCGGTCATTTCGACGCTACCGTAGGTTTGGATAAATCCAACAAAATTTCAGTGTTTTTGGATGTTTTCACGGGTACTGTTTCACACGCTTAATTTTCGTGTAACTTCTCGAGTATAGTGTACGTTGAGGTCTACATTACTGCCCTACAGGTTCCACAGATACATCTACGCTGTTGCGTGATGTAAAATGGACATGGGCGATAGTGTTAAAACCGAGAAACCGTTCGTTTTGTTTTTACATTTTATTTATGTAACAAAATAATAAAATTCGCATTTAGTCGCTTAACTACCGCTTTTCTCGTTGAGCTTTCGCAACCGTAGTACACTTGCTTCCAGTTCTGGCAAAAAAAGCTAAAAAATGTATCCCATGCAGGCTGCCGCTCAACTGTACACACTTTTACCCATCACCCAACCATGTGGCCAAAACTCCCTGAACTTATAACGGGAGGAGTAGGGGAGGACAGAGCGTCAATTTACTGCATGAAAACGACAGCGGGAACAAATTACTGAATCGTCCCGCCTACTAATGCAACGGAGGATACATTTAATACAGGTCTAGTTAAAACGTGTCAAAAGAATGTCAGGACAAGTCAGGCCGTATCACTCAATAAAACGAAAAGGACCCTTGGCGTTCACATCGTATCACACGGGAGACGGGCATTTCATACGGTCATTATCCGCTTTATCTCAGAGTGCGCTTGGAATAACCCATGTTAAAGACTTACGTAACACCGGCTGACAACCTGAGTTTGTTCAGCACAAATCACAGGCAAACTGGGTCAGTTTTTTGTGAGCCAGGTCATTTAGTATGAGGCATGTGGATTCTGTAGATAAATGAACACGGTGTATGCTTCTTATTCTGTGCCTGGGATGCACCTAATGGCACTGGGTTTATACAAAGTGAACAATATTGTGGTCTTTAACTGATATTTTTTGCAATTTAGCAGATAATCGAAATAATCTTACATAATTTTTACCCTAGTTGATGCGGTGCTTTCCTAAATAAATTACGGTTAATGCAATGGTGCAATATTAAGTCCTATAACTTGAATTGTTATTTACCGTCGAAGACGTAAACGCAGATATTTACAAATAAACACTTTCAGTTCATGGTTTTTTTTAAAGCCGTACAAATAAGCATTCAATTTATAGTTATCAGATATTCTATGAAATTTTACTCAACACTCAGTTCCCTTCAACTATTTTTACAAATTAAAAATAGTTTTCTGTTGCTTTGACAGAAGTTTGGCTTTGTATGTGACCCCAAGTTCACAATAAATGTTTAAGAAATGAAGGAAGAAATTGCATGAAAAATGGACATTGGTCCTTTGTGGATTACGAGTAACTATTACAAAATTACACATATTTTATATGGTGATCCTGCCTAGAGGGGTGAAAGAGGCTTTGGGTCTGAGACACTACTGAAAGATCACTGTGGACTGGACCTGGGAAGATTCATGTGAAGTGTGTGTGTTCCCACAAGTAGACTAAGCGTATGTGTGAATACATCATCTGCAGAACATCACATGTTGTACAGTGTAAATGTGTATGTCTCTTACCATGTGCTGGGTTGGTCTTGAAGTGGTGACTTCACTTAGTCGTCCTCCAGGGTGTGCGAAACTGTGTAATTCAATTCAGTGTATTTTTATATAGCGCCTTTTACAATGATGTGCCTCAAAGCGCTTTACAGAAGAAATTGCAGATCTTACAGAAATACAGCAAGTGAATAATTAATTGGAGTTAAAGATTCAAATAAAGCCTGACAACAGCGCAGGAGAGGAACCAAAAACTGCAGTGTGGAGAAACAAAAACCTCTGGGGGCCCAAGGTTGACTGGCTGCTCAGCCCCTCCTGGGCATGCTAACATTACAGAATAAACAAATTATGATAATTGATTATATAACTGATTTAAATCACACTGTAAGGGTGTAACCTGCTGTTCTGCACTAGTTATCTGCAGGGTTTCCCAGCCTCAGCATTTACTAGGCAACCTTATAGAACCAGTTGTTCTGGGGCATGCGAGGTTACTTCTTATTTTATATGTCTTCTTAATTATGTTGTTTTTGTTGAATTTTGAAAGCAGGAAATAGCGTGCATTTTGTGGTCATTTTGCAGAGGTGCACGCTGCTGTTTTGCATTTTTCAGTTTCCAGCCTCATCCTGCCAAACTGAAGGTATTTTCAGCACAAAGCATGAGTCATCACTCTATAAATATTTCAAGTATTGTACAACAATGGTAAAATGTATAGATGTTCACATTTACCACAAGAAAAGATCCCTGAAATTAACAAAATTATTTTTAAAAATTGTATACGTTTAATTATTTATTGTCATAATGTTGTGCCTGTTTTAAGGTTTGGATGACTACGAGAGAAAGGTGCCCATTGCTTCAGTCCTTAGCTGTTCCTTTGACAAAGCGTAAATTAGGTGCACAGGATCCCGGTGAGAAGAGCACATCCAGTGGAATCTCTGTTATCACTGTAATGGTGCACAAACTTGCAGATGCGCTGACAGACGCAACGGGGAATCGCTCACTGCCCCCCCCCCCCATACTCCTCTTTTGTTAGCATGCACACATTCACAGAGGCCAGAGTGGAGTAAGATGCCAGGCTGCCATGGGAACTTGATGCCAGGAAGTCTCATTTTGTAGGAATACATATCCTTTCACCATTCTTACAGATGAGCAGAGAGAATCAAACCTGCATAATATCATCATAGGACCTCAGAGCTTGGAAGAATTTGTAAATATGGGCCTGCGTATTTCCTCTTTCTCTTACTTCACAGCTTCCTTACAGATTTCCATATTCTCCAAGGTTAACTGTGCCTGCTTTCTGTAATTTAAACTGTAGGTGATCAAAGGCCTCTCAGATCTTGTCCTTTATCGGGTTGAGTCAGATTGGTCTTGTTGGGGAGAAGAAGAGCAGAAGGTATGGGGGAGGTGGCATAAGAGTGTTAGAACTTTCTGCTGACTTATTTTGACTGTGATTAATGAATTATGTATAAACTGAATACCTGTATATGTGTGATGATAGTTGGTTCTTGTTGAACAGCAAATGAAATAAGGATGGTTTAGAGATCAAAGGCATTTGAAGAAGACCTCTGAACAACTGATCTTTCTGCTGCTGGTGGTATTCTGATTGGTAATGCTGTGTGAGTACTCTGTGAAAATGGACTTTAAGAGCATTTTCCAAATACATTCAGGTCCAAAAGTATTTGCACAATGACAGAGTTTTTATGATTTTGCCTTTATACACCACAATATTGTGTAGCGACCGCACCGGGTCAGCTGTATAGACGGTGATGTCACCTTGACGGTCAAAGATAAGTGACTGATTGGCTTCAGGAGCCAAAGACTTGAGTCTTTGGCTCAGTGGGCTAATCCCTTGTCTTTGGTGCGGGCGACTCGAGTTCAAGCCCCACTCGCTGCCACAGTCCGTTACGATGGTATCAGAAGCAGGATGAGATGCTTCGGCCAGAGCAAGGATGAGGTTGATGGTGGGGCTACAAAGGGGGCAGTGTAGCGACCGCGGTGGGTTGGCTGCATAGACAATGACGTCACCCCAATGACTGCCTGATATCTGGAGTCTATTGACATCAACAAATTCTGAGTTTCCTCCATAGAGATGCTTTGCCAGCCCTTCACTGCAGCCACCTTCAGTTGCTGCTTGTTTGTGGGTCTTTCTGCCTTCAGTGTTGTCTTCAGTAACTGAAAAGCATGCTCTATTGCGTTGAGATCAGGTGACTGACTTGGCCATCAAATAATATTCCATCCAGCAGAGAGGATAGCCCTATACACCTCAGGGTTCATCTTGCTACTTCTGTTAGTAGTCACATCATTAATACACACCAGCGAGCACTTTCCATTGGCAGCCACACTTGCCCATGCCAAAACACTGCCTCCACCATGTTTGACACAAGATGTGGTATGCTGCGGATCATGACGTGTTCCTTTCCTTCTCCATACTTTTCTCTTCCCATCATTGTGGTACAAGTTAATCTTGGTTACATCAATCCAAAGAATCTTATTCCAGAACATGGGAGGCTTTTAAAGACGTTTTCTGGCAAAGTCTGATTTGGGTTTCCTGTTCTCGAATCTTACTGTTACGGGTGTGCTTTGCACCTTGTTGTAAACCCTCTATATTTGCATTAATGAAGGCATCTCTTGATTGTAGATTTAGATAATGATACACCTACTGTCTCCAGAGTATTCTTAACTTCTGTTGATGTTGTGAAGGGGTTTTTCTTCATCAAGGAAAGGATTCTATGATCATCTACTGTAGTTGCCTTCCATGGTCTTTATTAAGAATGTATCAAACTGTTGATTTGGACACACCTAAAGTTTTTGCTATCTCTTATAGATTTATGTTAATTTTTTTTCAGCCTAATGATGGCCTCTGTCACTTCCATTAAGATCTCCTTGGACTTCATATTGGTAGCTCCAGTCAAACAGCTGCCAAATGCCAACTGAATATCTAATAGCAACTCCAGACCTTTTCTCGGCTTCATTTGTCTTGAAGTAATGAGGGAATGGACCACACCAGGTCAATTAACTTCTTGTCAGTCAATTGTCCAAATGCATTTGAGCCCCTGAAAATGGAGGTACTCTGCTTAAAATGGCTGTTATTCCTAAATGGTAAATGCCATGTTTTTGAGAAACCTCTTAAAATAAAGCTAAAAGTCTACACTTCAATTACATTTATTTCAAATCCATTGTGGTGGTGTATAAAGGCAAAATCATATATCTGTCATTGTCCAAATACTTTTTGTCCAAATTACTGTATATATTTGTACATTTAAAAATTATTTTCATAATCAAACTTTTTCAATATTGTCATACATTACTATAAACATACCTAGTCTTATGAACTCTTAGAAAAGAACACAAATCCATTCGTTTTCCCTACTGCTTATTGTGTGAAGGGTTGCGGGAAGCCTGGAGCTCAACCCAGGAGACACAGGGCGTAGGGCAGGGCGCACACACGCACACCCCTCCAAGCAAAGACTACGGATTATTTGGAAATACCAATCAACCCAACCCGCATGTCTTTGGACTGTGGTAGGAAACCAGAGAAAACCCACCAAGCACAGGGAGGACATACAAACACAGACCAAGGGCGGCAATTGAACCCCAGGCCTGGTAGTGCAAGGTGACAGTGCTAACCACCACGCCACCGAGCCGCCCATCCAGACGTACTACACACCATTGTAGTCTCCATGACCTGGTTTTGTAAATTTGTATCTGTGTAACAGTCGTCCATTGACTTTGTCTTTAAAGGCCTAACAGGGTTGTGTGGTAAGTATGCCAAAAACATTCCAAAGATTTGGTTTATGCTCTGAAGAAATGCAACCGACGGTCTCGGCAAAAGTACGTCTTTGTCAAGTAAAGAGATTGTTTAGTCACATACATTTAATTATAAATTAACTGTTTTTGTGCTCTTTACAACAGTAAGTAATTTACAACCCAAATATGTGGTGTGCAGTTGTTGTGTGACAAAGGCATTTTCACTAGGGTAAAGAAAAATCTCTAATTAAAATTGTTTTCTATGTTAATTCTTTTAGGCCAAAAAAATCAGTTCTTTCACTTTAAGGTTTTGAGCATGTGTTTTTTACTTGGCTTCCTGTTATGAAACGCCAGGTGTACACACAGTCAGTTAAAGGTGAAATGTCTGTATTGTAGGCAATTCAAAATGTCAAGTCATTATACAGCTAATGTAGAAGGTGCACGTGATTGAATTGCTGAAATATCATTCTCACTGTGTTGTCATTTCCGTTGTTAAGATTCATTTGAGCTGTATTAATTCTATGTTTTTTAGTTTAGCCACGGTAACCTTTCCACAGCAGGCTTCAATGTTACCTTTGATGTTTCACAACATCACACTCTCTCCACCTCTGGGAAGTTGGGAGAAGAAGCTTGCTGTGCTCTTCAGCTTTAATCCACCCCTATTTCCACCACCTCCTTGCTCTCGCACTCACACACACTCTTCTTTTCTGCAGTTCAAAACACGCTGTTTCTTATGTTCTACTTTCCTTGCACAACATTGTAGCAGTATGTTTTGTTTCCTGTTCAAGGGCCTGTGTAATAAATGGAATTCCAAAGAGAAACATAAAGAGACCCTCTTGTTTTATCCTTGTTGTCTCTGGTAACTTGCACCAGGATTGTACTTGTGCAGTATGGGTAGTGATTACTTTGGAGAGAGTCAATACAGTTAGGGAAGTGACATAGGTATGCTGAATCTAGCTACTGTCTGTACTGAGTTCAGTTATCTATATAAATTGATGGGAGGCAATTAAAACTAAAAGGCAATTAAAAAGATGCAACAGCTGTCTTCCCTGCAGAGAAGTTGGACTCATGATAGGTAAAACCGACAGTGAGTGATGCAGAGCTGACAGTTTTTAGGATGTCAGGACTTAGCATAGCGCCATAGGACCCTTAACTCAAGGGTGGCTTGTCCAGTTTCTTATAGCTTAGCCTGAATTTATTTGGGAAATATGAAAATGATAAGATGGAAAGTGGACCTCATTATATCTATGTTCATTAGGAAACAAATTTATTCAGCTGTGGTAATGTAGAATTTAGCGTGTGGCTTCTAGTTACTATGTAAAAAAAATCTATGGCAAAAACAAACAAAATGTCAGTTTTTTGTGCCACGGACCTGCTGTATAACAGACAACAGAATAATGTTTTCATATATGCTGTGGAGAATGGTTTAATGTAAAATTTTAACTTCAGAGAAGTGTTAGTGGATGCAGCCATTGAGGAGATTGGGGCCCGCCCCCCGGGGCCCACGCCCCGCGGGGGGGGGGGGGGGGGGGGGGGAGGGGGGGGGGGGGGGGAGGCGGGGGGGGGGGGGGGCGGGGGGGGGGGGGGGGGGGGGGGG
>JABJVR010000033.1:6768517-6796807 GCA_025773905.1 Chitala chitala | reverse complement strand
ACTGACCCCCCCCCCCACACACTCACCCCACCCCCCTGCAGAAATGCTTTCCCAGACATTGTTGCCTGATGACCCTTGACCTCCTTCCTGTACCCCCTCCCCTGCTCCGACTAGAGGAGACAAGCTCCCTGTTGTGACACCGAAGCCCCAGGCCCTCCCCGCTTTGAGTGCTGCACCACAAGGGGGCGCTGTACTCACTCCTTTGACACAGGAATGCAGGAGGCATGTGTAAAAAGAAAAGGAAAAAAAAAACAGTTTAAATACAATTTTAAAAAATACTTTAAAATTTGAGAAAAAAATGCATATTTGCTTGGCAGCATTGTTTTACATGCGTTGATACTTTTCGGGGAATGTAAATGCAAAAAAAAAAAAATCATATATCTGATCCAGATGATCTATTTGCTCGTTTGGACTTTTTCCTTGTCTTCATTGCAAGGCATAACTGTTGAAGATTTCAGATAAGCTCTTCATGGACCATTTTAAACTGGTCCTTTCTTCCTAGTCAAATTTATTAACTAAGCTATATTTTTGTTGTCAGACGTGCATTTTTTTATATCTCTGGTGCGACTTCCTTAAGTGTTTAAAAATGTAAGGGTCATTTCTGGAGAGACGATGATCTGATCAGTTTCTTACCTTTCGAGCTGCTGGGTGCTTCACTGTCTCACACTGATTTTTCAGCATTTTATGTCTAGTGAATTGACATTCTGACTACCATAGTTAAGCCTGTTCTTGTGGTAGTTAGTGTTAACCCATGAGTCATGACTCTATAATTTTACAGAGTAGCCCTGAGCAACATTGTGTAGCCAAGTGTTAAATGTGAAATGGAAACTTTAGTCCTTGAAGCCATTTAAAGGGGTCCGCATTATAAGACACCTGTTGTTCACTGAGGACTTAATGTGACATTTGTGACTATTAGACAGTACATCGCAATTCTCATTATCAGAAAATTGATACTGACAAATTTGTTTTAGCATGAAAACTGCTAGATCACACTATGTTTTGTAGCACCAAGTGTAATTTTTTACTTAATTAAATGCATTTGCATTTGCAAAGTATTCCCTTCATACAGTTCGTTCAGAACCTTTGAGTAGAGCGCATGCGCAAGGTCACGACCTTATGTCTGTTTTTTTTTGCATGCCGTTTACCTACGGACACTGTTGCAAACCTGGCTACAGGGAAAGATAAGGAAGTAAGCCCAGTGGAAGCAGTGCACGTGAAACGGGGACGACCCCAGGGCGGTATGAACCCGTGCAGCCGCAGTCCGCTCAGAGTTACCACAAAAAAGGATTAGCCTGCTGATCTAAAGACCAGAGTCCCTCACCTGAGGGACTGGTCACCCTCTTGTCTTGAGAACCAGGTTTTATTTTTTTTTCCTGGAGCGGTATTTCAAGGCTGCCACACACGTGCTGTGTTATTCCCCTAAACACTCTGCCAATTCTCAAGTTTACCTAATAGCCAGACAGGTAAATATTCCAACCCCTCAACATTTACACCGATAACCAGTATGACAGGTGTTTGTAGAAACTAAATAAAGCACCGACAGTTTTGAAGGTGAGACAACAGGGAAGTACTCTGTTATACACCTTGACTTTTGTCAAGTTTTTGTTCTATAGTAAAAAAAAAAAAAAAATGCTGTTCTCTCAGCATGTACTTGCTCTACCAAAGGAAAACAGTCAGATGCTATATCTGCTTTAAGTCTGAGTTCCTAAATAGCAAAGAACACTTACATTCCACCCAGGAATATTTACACCTTAAGTTCCTACCTAACATTAAAGTTGAACTCAGAAGTTTTTTTTTTTTTTTTTTTTTGTGGAGGGGAGTGTTGAGCAAATAATACATTTAAGGCTTTCAAGATTCTCTCCAGATAAAATGCCTGTGTCTATTTTCTGTTCCACCAAATAAAGTCAAGCTTTCAGACCCCAAAAACTGTTTTAAGGAAAATTTATCTATTTTCTTCTATACCTCTTACCTAGAATTGCACCTTTTATTATTTTTTATTTTTTACTGACTTCTGCATATAATTGCAAGTCAGCTTGTTGTTCAACAGTATATGTAAGGATTTCATGTATAAGCATCTGCAGGTCGCTTTTACAGCTGTTGCTAAGCTGAATCAAACAAATTAACTGAGAATTTTGTTGATTTTTTGATGCAGAAATGAATAAATGTTTGTTAAATATTAACAAAGAAAGCCAAGGAAAAGACTGCTGTATTTTTGGTAAAATGGTATTTTTGTAACAATATATGGATGCAGTTTTATGGTTGTAAATGGCTTCTTTTTTGTGTTACTGTAGGAGGTTTTTAAACGCCTGTATTTTGGGGCCATACATTTTTTATGTCCTAACAGAAACTGCTGTCAGTGGATGTTTGAGTTTTGCAAAGAACTGGGTCGCCATCATCTGTTGACTGGAATTGGACGTTGTTTGTGGTACCATTAAATGGTAATTTATACCCTCTTAGTGGCACTGTAACACATTGATTTGGCGTAAAACATCCTGTACGGCTTTATCTATGCATTGTGGTTAAAGGGATTTTTTGTGCGCCCCATTAATGTTAAATGGACATATTTGACTCCAGTCAGCTCAGCAGTATATGTGTGGATAAACATAATCAGATACCTGGTGTTCACCTGTAGGCTGTAATTCACTTCTGTCCTGTGCCTCGCCTGTATCAACAGCTACTAATATAGATTAACTGACGTTCAAAAGCGTACTGCACGTTTGTGCGTTACAGTGGTGCGGCTCAGTATTTCCGTCCATCTTGAGTGACAGCTCAGAGCTGTGAGGGTGCTGGGACAATAACATTCCAGAGCTCCGTGCCCCCCCCACCCGAAACGAGACTCTGACCCAATGAGTGCATGTTCTTAAGCTCTCCTGCCATCGCCCCCTCAGCACTGGATCGGTACCTCAATGCTGACACTTCCACGAAGTGACGGTGGTCTTGGCTGCACTCCTCTGAGCCAGCTGGAGTGGGGGGGGGGACAGCCAGGAGGTGCTAGTATTGTGTCTGTGTCAAAGGCTGGAGCCCCAAAAGGCACCTGTACCCCAATACGGTTCAGAACAGCTACATTTATTCTAAGGAATAAATGCAAAGGTTCTTGTCCAATTGTTGGAAAATTCACCAAGTGCCAATGGAATAAGCAAAAATGTATACGCAACTAATTGAATTGCACTAACTTGTACTGCACAAAGATATATTTTGTGTGTGGATTTTTTTATATGCAACATTTGAAGAAATCTAGCTTTGTTTGTCACTGCCTTTTTGAAAATGGGTCCAGATTGGTGTTTTTTTAATTTTTTTTACATTGGGTCCTGTTCCACTTGCTGTGAGGGCAGTAACCAGAATTGGACTGATATAGTTTATATGCGGTTGACTTCTGTTAATACAGGACACTTTATGCAAGAATCCAGGTGTAGTTGGTACAGCTGGCATTGAAGTGTTTTACCCATTCTCATCTCAGAGGGTGAAACCTTTAACTTGCCCCCAATTTTATTGACGTGACAGAACTGTGTGTCCTACTTTCTCAGACAAACCTGTGTCGTGACACATTAGGAGCCGTCGAATTTTGTGGACCATTTTGGGTCGTGTTTTTCACAGCAGTTTAATACCGCATAACCACCCGGATATCAGTATTTTAACAAAAGACTGGATTCATTGTGAAGAGGGCTTTGATTTTTGATAAAATCCCAGGTTTGTGTAAAGGCAGTGATGATTTGTGATTAAAGTAGTTTTCAGGTTTTCTTTAAGGTGTATAACATAAAGGAAACCATGACATAATGTTCTTGTTTTTCATTTTGTAATATAAAATGAAACTTAACAGATTTGTGCAGGTTTTTTAAGAAGCGGTTGAAAAGTGAAGATAACATGTAAATATTCAGTGTATATTTTGGGATGGGAGGTAAACAACAATGAATGTATAAAATCTCAAAAGAAGCGTATTTTCTATCACGGTTCTGTTCTGGACAGATGTTTCTGGGAGTGTTTCACAAGCTTCTGTTACGTTTGTATGTTTAGAATGCCACGTGTAAATCATCAGCACGCTCTCTTGTTCAGTTATATTGCTGTTAATCCAGCTCATTTATAGTCGTGCTTCCTTCTTGTTCTATGGGATGATCAGTTGAATACTTTTTCTTGCTCTCTTCCAAGCAGTTTTGTTATTGTTACTGTGGGGCAGGACCAGTTTTGCTTTTCTCCTTCACTTTATAGTTTTTTTTTGTGTGTCCTGCCCAGCACATTCCAGTGGACTGTCTGCACATGGTTTGGTCTGTTGCTGTGTCTATCTGTAGCACTCCCTAGAGCCTTTTCTGTCGTTTACTGTCTAAGAACACGCTTTTGGCGCCCTCTACAGTCAAGTCAAAATATTAAGCTAACCAAATCCAATAAATGTGCATCCAATATTACCATGTGGGTATTTCCATTTGTTTAGTGCTCTAACTGTTTTATACACAAAATACGACAACAGCAAGCCAATGGATTTTGTGTACAAAAAATGGCAGCTCCACTGAGCGCAAGATTCTCAAATATTAGATTTCTGTTTAAAGTGCATGTTATACTGGGTTTTTTTTTTCTTTCAAGTCACGTGCTGTCAGTGTTGGACTGAGTCACGGCTCATGGAAAACTGACATTATATTTTGATTGTACTTAACTGGTCAACATTCATTGGATTAGGTGTAGTTCTGTTTGTCCAGTACCACTTCTGTGCTGTCAGGTTCTGTGGAAAAATGTCGATGACTTCACTGTACCGAATTGTGCTCATGCCTTTAACAGGGCAAGAGGGTGTGTTTTGCTCGAAGAAATATAGCATTAACCTGCTATCTTCTTTGTGACCGCTAAAACACAGAGCCTGAAGTTTTCTTCCAAACGGATGTAATCACATGGTTTTAAAGAAAAAACAGAAATAAAGTTGTGTGGAAAAAGAAAATGTCTGTTTGGTTAATGGGGACTGGATTATAAAAATCACAGAACAAAACATTTTTGTGACACCAAAATGAACAATATATTACATTGTTTACCAAGGCAGGTGCCCTGATTTATTTAACTTCTGTCTGCTTTATGGTCTAAGGCCGCTTGCTGTTCCCTCATTATTTCTTTCAATATTTCAAAATAACATTTAGATCCCCTGTCCACAGCTGAATTTGGATGTACCTTGTCATGTTAGCCTTACGGTAACACTTAACACAGACCAAGCGTCCCACCTCAAACACACAGTGACAATACTGCACCATCGCTTACCTTAACACTTGTGTGCGCAAACGCCTGCAGGTGATCACTAGAAGGTGCACACCCACTGTACACGGCCCTTTCATTCCCATCAAGGTCATCTCTCACCTCTCTTTTCATTAGTGTATTTTCCCCCATCTGTTGGTAACTTTCATAACACCGTGATATAGTCTGTCTTTGTGACTCAGCAGCGCTGAAAAATACCCACCCCTGACAGTCCTTGTTGCAGAACAGCTGGCCACTGTAATACACACCTCAACGGGGGTGTGAACAAAAACTTACCACGCCGTGGAGACCTGGGCTTCAGGGAAGCTTTCTAATGCTGAGACGAGAGCTGTCCTCCTTGGGTAAAACTGAGTGTACATGGCACAATTCCCTGCAAAACTGAAGTGTCCACCTAGAAATGCTAGTTAACCAAATAACTAAACAAACTTGCACTTTTGACAAGTATTTAGAATTTTTATTCTACAGAGTAATGTAATCATTTACCCTCCTGTGACATGCATATTTGCATATTATTTGTTAAAATATTCCTCATGATCAAATATCCACTCCTTGTATTTTGAAACACACACAATGTACAAATCCTGAAACAGATGCAAAAGACACAAATCTAACAGAATTCCATTTTCAGCAGCAATTTCCCATTTATTGAGACTGATTGGTTTGCGAGTAATAGTCAAGCTAATCCCACTAACATGAAGTTAAAAAAAGACATGGGCACACCGCAGGCGTGCCTACAAAAGTACAGGAAGTTCATGTTTCAACTAGAAAAAAAAAGTCAAAGGTCATGATCAGTACTATCATACGTATACAGAAAAACAGTACAATGCACCGTTATCTTTATCCACTAATTGTGATAACTAAATTGGTTTTTAGTTGTTCACCACTCTGTCATTGCAAACACAGGTTCATATTAATTAATATAAAGTCAGTATCATAATCAACTGTCTTCCCCACAGAGAACTGTGGTTGCTTCAAGCACTGCACTTTTCAATCAAGGACTCCTTGAAATGTGTTGGAAAAAAAATAAATAATATATCATTTATATATATTTATTTGTATATATAATGTAAAGGTATACACACAACACTCTTAGTAAATAACAAAATCTAAAAACGAAAAGAATTTGAAATATAGTATAATCTAGAAATAACCATATCTATGGCTTCATGATTTGCACAAATGCACTGAATCAAGCTAAACGAGTTAAGATCTGAACTTAATATTTCTTATTAAATACTCTTTCCTTCTTCAATATTGCAAATAGTTCCAGTTTTGCATTACGTGAATCTGACCAGAGGTGTGCAGATGGTCCAACAGAGCTTTGGTATGACAAATGGAAACGCGTGCCGTCAAAACGCCTTCATCAGCACACAGGTAACTGTCGGAGACAGAGCCGTCCATACAAAATGTCCTCAAGCAAGTCCAGTGTCCACTGTGCCTCGGTAAACATATGGCCAGGTCTTTGTTTATGCAGCAACTAAGGTCTAGTAAATTAAACATCTCTTCTTCTTGCAATGTCATTCAGTTCAGAAGAGAAAAACGTCCTTACAAATTAAGGTGTTATACATCTAGGCACATTGTTTGGGCTGAATTAATCTTTCCTGAATAAAGAACAAAAACGTCAATTAGATCCAAAACCTTGTGAATATAGGCATCTTATCTGTTTGCGGTTACATGGATATAGCTGATAGTATCGAGGTAAATACAATTCTTATTGTACATGGTTTTGGATGGTCAAAGCACCAGTGATAGACTAATAATAATAATAATAATAATAATAATAATATAATAATAATTAATGAATTCTGATTTTCTAAAAATACTAGCTATATCTTAAGCGTATATTTTTATAACCAACATTAAAATGTTTACTGGAATGGAATTAAAATGATCATTTGACTCCACCCCACCACGCATTTTGTTTTATAAAAGAAACAATAAATAATTCAAAGGAAATAAATTCCAGTGCCAACTATGAGTAAGTACTAAAAACCCAGAACCTTATTTTCACATTCATCAAACAGGGAAACTGATAAGGTTCTAGAGCGAGGCTGATGCGTAACCAAGTCCGTCTGGTTCACACGTAGTCTGGCCAACTACAGCTGAAACACGCCTTGGTCAAACGGTTCCCATGACAGCAAAGGTGACACAAGAGCAGGCTGGACGTTTGCGCGGGCGGCCTCGGCTTCCTCTGAGGGGAGCGGGCCGGTCAGAAGAGTTTCAGCTGCTGACACTCACGCAGATTGTTCACCGTTTGCTATACACTTCAAAACATGGCAACATGTTTAACCCACACTGTCAACATCATTGGAAACACAAATTCAAAGCTGTGAACTTGCACACCACCTGGCGAAACAAAAGCACTTAATGTATACAATGTACGTTAGTTATTTTTGGTATAATATTCATTATTTAGTGTATGTTAGTAATACAGAAGCCTGTGCCATAGAAGCATATATCTTTTCACCAATATATAACCAATAAGTTAGCATTTCAAAAAATTTCCGTTCTTTGCAAAACAAATACAAAAGAATAATTACAACAAAAAGCATAGAACTGGCACAATTAAAATATTCCAAAAGCCACATGGCTTACTGTCCACAACAAGGCAAAGTATAAAAGCTTTCATTTTTAAAGATACAAAATATTCAAATGAAACACATAATAAAGCATAGCATCCTGCAGTTAATAAGTCAGGCCAGTCTCACTCCCACGATCAAAAATCCTGGCACAGAGAAGAAATCTCAAAAACAAAAATAAACAACCACTATTTGTGCCTTTTGGACTGATTGAACCGAATGGAAGGAATGTCTCATAAAACAGTTATTCCATTTAAAACAACGTTCAATAAATAACCCTTCGGCTAAAATAAACGGTCAAGAATCACTTTATGACAGGACACTTTATGTATTACGTTTCAAGCAGAACAGCTTGGTTTTTTTCTGTTTTTTGTATTTTTGTGACTCCATTTTTTAAGATAAAATACATCAGTAAAATATTTCACTTGAAACGGCAATTTGCCATAAAAATACGTAAATGACTGCATATCTGACCAACGAACATAAATATGAAAGCCGAGTATAAAAGAAAAGCATGACAAACACCCGTTAAAGAACAATAGGTCCTCAAACGCTTGCGTTCTTCATAAAGGAACGTCCAGGTAGCTTTAGGAGACTGAGCGAGACAACGAGAAAGAGCGATCGAGTGTTACGTGGGACTGTCTGACATTTACAGGCCACGCGTCCACACTCCCGTCTATGCTGCCATTTGCTTGGAGCCTTTGGGGTGCCACCTCTGATGGAGTGCCTCTTGTCAGCACCCGCCCCCCCCACCACCACCTTTTATAAAAGTGTGCTGCATGAGGGTTTACAGGCAAAAGCAGCAATCCCTTCAACGGAATGGAGGCTTGACAACTTCATAGGAAACGAAAAGGAGTTGAATCAATGAGCAGCCCATCCCTTTTCATCCAATCAACAAGAGCCATGGGGAGAGTAAACAGCTGTGATTGGCTGACATATAGCTTTCACACCAGTCTCTCTCTCTCTCTCTCTCTCTCTCTCTCTCTCTCTCTCTCTCGCATCTTCTGGTGCACGTCATACCCGTGCAGGAGCACAGACCCCCTCATCCGCTTCATAACTTTTCACTGCATAATAATAATATTTGTATTTACAAATATATATATCTCCCAGTTCCCTAAAAGCATTTATTAACATCTCTATAATCTGATGCGGCAGAAAAGGAAATATGTTAAAAGGCATACCTTAGATGCAAAAACTGCAGAAGTACATGTAACAGTCATGAGGACATTCCTCCTTAAAGGCAGGTGCAGTCACCAAGTCCTCAATGTAAATTAGAATAAAAATGTAAACCAGTGAATCTAGGAATTGATAGGAATCTGGTTGACATTAAAGTGCAAATCTGTGGCAGTTTACTGCAAAACAATGTGCTAAACTGCTGCAAATCATTAGACACCTACCGTTTTGCAATAGATACAAACGCTCCTATAGGGATATGGCAAGAGGACAGTACACACCTTGTTCAAAAAGTAAAAGCGCATCAAATCTCCACAAACATTGACAACACAGGCCAACTCTTTGCATTTTCAATTACAGAAGAGACTGCAAAATCCCCAGCTCCAAACTGTCGGTGCAATACGAAATACCAGAGTGGCACTACGAGCACCGGCCGGCAGATTCTCCGAAAGACATATCTTTGAAAGAAAAAAAAAAAAAAAACTGAAAGCAACCTTTGTCTCCACTACCGCAGACCTAAGAACCAGACAAACGTGCCCATTCGAACAGGGCACCTGGCATGGTCTACAACGCTTGCGTTTTCTCCACGGCCGCGGGCTCCGTTTTCATCCGCGTGTGAGACTCTGCTCAGAAACAGAAGCGACTCAGGGCCGATCTAAGAGATCCAGGTGAAATCTTTGTCGCTGCCTGTCTGATTCTCCCCTTCCTGTGCCGAGTCGCTCTCCTCTTTGTCATTGTCCAAGATGGTGTCCCGGTGACACGTTCCTGACCGGCTCTTCCACTTCCCGCTGTCCTCGTCGCCGTCGGCCAGCATCTCCTCATCGCCGTCACCGGGGTCATCGGGGAACCGGTGGTCTCCTGGGTATAGGTCCTCCTCGGGAGAGCCCTCCTCCCCGCCATCAGCACCCTGGTCGAGCAGGGCGGCCATGCCCCGCCCGGAGCAGTCCGCACACACACCGTGCCGCCGCGAGCCGTGTTTGATGCCCACGCTGGCTGCAGACATGAACACCCGGCTGCACACCTTACACACGTACTTCTTATCCTTACTGTGCACCTGGGGAGAGGTCAACAGGTGAACATGTTAACACACACATACTGTAGATGCACAAACACATACATACACCCATACGCACATGTGCACACACACACGCATCACAACGCACACACTCTTTCACATGCATTTCTTATCTTTACTGTACATGGTGACTAGCTGAACAGGCAAACAAGTTAACAGACACATACTGTATATGCACATGTACACACACACAAACACACAAACACACACACACACACACACACACACACACACACAATCACTCAGATGCATTTCTTATCCTTACTGTACATGGTTAATAGTTGAACAGACAGGTATTAACCATGTATAGTACAAATAAGAATGCATTTTCTGAGTGAGTGCATTTCTTATTCTCTCAGTTTCTTTTCAGGGGCGTCTCTGCAGCCTCTGAAGCAGGTTACGGAGAGGAGGATGCTGCCCAAACTGCTGAGCATAATAAAATAAAATCTCCACCATGACCTGCTGGTCCAACAGTGGCGCACTTTTAGTCAGAGACTACTTTCAGTTCAATTCAATTTATTTTTATACAGCGCCTTTTACAACAACGTGCCTCAAAGTGCTTAACAGAAGTTATGCAGATGTTACAGAATAACAGCGATAGGAATAAATACAAATGAAGCCAGACACAGGACATTACAGGTAGTCTTTCCTGCCAACAGCAATTGCACTGTACAATGACTGTGTGTCTCTGAGTCAGGAGAGGGACCTCCTACTGGGACAGAATATATACGTACATGTGCAACCATGTTGTTTTTCTGCATACTATTGGTTAACATACAAACAGACCTTACTGTAATGTGAAAGCTGCCATATTTGCACTAATGTACAGTGTAGTACAGTATGCTGTAGTATACTGTATATTGTAATATTGTCTTACATTATTTAGACTCATTATTTAGATTATATTTTCTCTTATTTTTCTTTCATTTCTTCATTTCAGTTCTAAGTCTTATAGCTGTAACCCACTACTCGTTGTAACCACCATCTTTCTGCTGTAACAACAGAATTTCTCCTTGGGGATAAATAAAGTAACTATGTGAATTAAGTAAGTAAGTATCTATCTTTCAACATCTACATCTATCTATCTATCTCTATCCATATCTATCTGTCTATCTACCTATCTAAAAGTAAACAGACCTTGTGTGCAGACACACACACACACATCCAGTTTGTGCCATGATGAACTGTGACTAAGATAGACTTGCTGCTGATAAATCTGGGTAGGTGACATGAATACCGCACGTCACACTTGTCTTCAGTCCCCAAGCGCAGAGCGCTGATAAAACAGTGCAGTGAGGCAGCAGTGACATGGAGCGCCGAGCCTGGACAGTGACAAGTCACTGAAAGCAGTAAGGACTGTTGTGTATCTGTGTTTGTAGCGAAGCCGCAGCTGCTTCAGCGTGGCGCTTTCCCCGTAAAGCCGGCAGCAGTTGGTGTGTCGTGGTGGCGTTTGCTTTTGATCTTGCACGAGCCAAAGAGCATTTTTGTGGTGCTCGTTTTCCAGCGTTAGATTTAGTGCATATGTCCAAGCGTGCATCCCTGCTGCGACTACAGTACGGGCCTGGAATTGATCCAAGAGCAGCCCAGGAGGACGCCTTCACAGCCCCAAATGGGCCATGATTTCACAGCCTCCTTAGCCTCAGAGTAGCCAACGTCTCCCAGTTCTTCTTGGCAACCACATCCCAGAGGACAAAATTTTGGTTTGTAACTTAAAAATTGTTATATTGCAAGGAAATTAAGAAATCAAATTAAAAATAGGTGCAGACTTACAGCGCTCATGGCTGCCAGCCCTACTGGCGCCCCCTGCCTGTGTGGTGATGCGGCGCACCTACCAACGTGTGCCTCTTCATGTGCTCGCGGCGGGTGAACTTCTTTCCGCAGATGTCGCAGGGGTAGGGCCTCTCCCCAGTGTGCGAGCGCATGTGCCTCTTCAGAATGCACTGATGCATGGCCGAGAAGCTGCAGTACGGGCACTTGAACTTCTTCCTGATGACGGTGAAGTCGTTCACTGCAGAAGGGTACAGGATTCACAAAGAAAACACAGTTTAGGCCATGGAAGCACTGCTTTTATAATGAGAAATTAGCACAAGTCAGGGGGGGGGGGTTATTCAGGAGTTTACGTTATTATGGTTGGCTTGGTAAAAGAGCTTCGTATGTCCTGCGTTCAAACATACTGGACATGTTCAGTGAGGTCAGTGTGCACGGAAAGCACGGTGGCTCCAGGACATCTCAGTGCATTTAAGTAGCATGTCCTTCCTTATTTAGAGGCAGCTAAGCCAATTATCCTCCGGTCTAGACTTGCACAGAGTTAAGACACGGCAAAGAAGGTCAAGAGCGCTGTTTGCATCGTGGCCTCATTTCAAAGGCACGACGCACGGCAGGGCTACATGGGTTTTAAAATCTGTGCACACTCGCATTTTCTCCAAAGAAAATCGTCCTCCTCAGTTCTCCTGTGCTTCAAGAATACAGAAAACCAAACAAGTGACAAATTCTGTGCTGTTTTCCACCTTTGATAGCTCTATCCCTCTAGTTTCTAAGACAGCTCATGTCCTTCTCAACCAGAGAGAAGAAAAAGCAATTTCACAAAAGGCCATGAAAGTTTTTTTTTTTTGCGAGTCTGATTGCTGGGAAAAAAGACAATTCAAGGACAGCGTTCTTTAGCGGTCTGTTCACCAGTTTATTGAATGCAGGTACAAACTACAGAAAAAGGATAGAATTAAAAAAATATGTCTTCTATATCAATCTGAGCATAAAGCAAAATATCATGTAATATAAACCCTTTTCACTCTTTCATTTACAAAAATCTAATGTATGATACCTTGTATATTCACACAATAATGTTTTGTAGTTCCAAAACTACGTAATATAAATACAATTTTTTAAATGATGAAATCATCTACATTCAGTTTATACACTTTCTATAAGGAGGTACAACTGGGAGAGGAGTATAAAGGATGTGGATTTTCCTGAGAGAAACAGATGTCATGATCTCTGAGCTTTGAGACTTTGCATGAGGTGCCCATTTGTGTACTGCATCAGAGTCCCTCAGAATCGAGGTTAACAGACCAGGCATCTCACACCTGTCAATAATCCCACAAGCTGAGAACCAAGGTAACTATGGTTCTGATTCACGACAGTCCCACATGACACCAGCCCTTCTTTTAGACCAAGATGTTTGTTTTAACCAATGAATGATGGGTTACAAAGGCAACTGTCAGCCCAGAAACACCTCCTAAACTAACCTATCCCAGAGTCATTACTGGCTGTGGCCTGGATATGAAACCTCACGTTCACACACTCTACGTCACACAAACATATTAACATACACAGACACAAGAGCACATATGTGTGCTGTAAGCACGTGGACTTGGAGCAGACCTAATACTTGGACATGATCTCAGCGAGCTCACATGCGAACCAAGTGCTAATAAGCTCTCAAATTAGACACTGTCTCACACGAGTTTTCTGTTTGGTCGATGACTTCTGGGTGTCAGGAAAGTGATTTCACGGGTGACTCAGGGTGGACAGCAAAGACACACCAGGAAGAGACACTGAACAAGGCCCAAAGAATTCAGGAGCAACAGAATTCCAACATGGGACAATCACAAAGTTTACATGCTGTACAGTACATGGTGTGAAAAACATTAATGCTAATGCACAGCTCAGAAATATTTCCAATATGTCTCAGAAAGAAGTACGTTCAGCAGTGTGACTTAAAGAGAAGGCTCTTTAAATGGAGGTAGTGCTTCATGGAGTAGTAAATGCTACACATTAGTAAAATTCAGTGCTTTGTAAACCATTTGCATTTAATTAAAATGTGTTACTTGCTGTGCCCTCTGCCTAACTAGCCTGCTTTGCATTGTTGCCTTGTTACATAAATATAGCCCTGAAAATGTGTGGAAATGCTGCTCTATAACAAGAATGCTTTCCGTCCACTAGTAAAATTGTTGATAAAATTGACATTTTACATTTTTTCATTTAGCGGAAAATTTTATCCAAAGCAACATACAACATTTCACATATATTTGTGGGAGCAGCGGGCAGCTACATGTGGTGCCCGGGGAGCTAGCACTGAGTGTCTTGCTCAAGGACACACCTGGAGGTTGGGCTGAGATTTAAACCAGGACACTTCCGCACCCCAGCCTGATGTTCTACCCATTGAGCCACCGGGCCAAAAAAACTCTGCTGAAACAGTTTGAATGAAGTAGTAGCTAGTAAGCTGCAAGATTTAACATGCGTCGGCTGGGGATCAAACCCAGGTCAACTGCTTGGAAGGCAGCTGTGCTAGCCACTGCACCACCAACGCTACTTCAAAAAATAAGATATTGCTGTTGTCAGGGAGTGCACTGAGCTTTTTTCCAGCGAATGCATGCATTCGCTAAGCCACAAGCCCAAATCATTGTGTAACGGGAGGAGTCGTCTATTACTGCTTTGCCTGTGGAGGGGCTAGGAAGTGGTGTTCAAATTACACACACAACAAATTCTATTTGGCTGATCCCATTAGAAACACTTCACAAATGTAAGCACAAGAGATCAGGCAAGACATCTAGGTTTTGGACAGATTCGAGACTGTACTGTGTAAATTTGGTGAGGTCAGACATGTTCAGTCCCAGTCACTCATGTTCTTCAAACAGAAGGAAAACAAACGTGACAAGACGAAAGCAGCGGAATGAATAAGATTTCAGAATTTAAAATCGAATGAAAACGGGAGGGAAGGTCCAACTCCTCCTCCCCTTTAGTGCTGACATCAGCATGAGGTCACCGCATAGTTCAAAAGAGCTCACGCCCATAAGTCCCAAACAACCACACCCTCAATTCTCCTTTATCAACAACTCCTTTATCTGGGGTCGTAGGTCAAATGGGGCCAGGGCAACGCGAAGCCAATTACCACAGTTATTCTTTTCAGCTTAGACAAAGGCATTGAGGACAGCACCGGAGGAAGGATTTGGTATAGCAAATGCCATCCGTTCCTGCCAGAGTAGCTGAACAAGAAGAGCTGAATGAGAGAAAAGGAATAACCAAAGTGATCCAGCAGAGGGCGTTGGTGCACGGCTCTTTAGGAATTCATAGTTCTCCCATTGTGAACCCCCACAGTTCAAGTCCTTTCAGGGCTACAGATGGTAACCTTGTAGTCTATGCAAAGAGGCACACAGCACCCAGCGAGAAGCGGATTCCTCAGATATGACAGAAGTGTTCACAGAAGAAGACACCTGTCCACCATTCATCCTCAGCAACATCATAAGAACACATTTCCTCCAATCAAATTGCATAAAGTTGAAGAAGTAGTTCTTTTTTAACCTCATAGTGTGCATAGCTGTTGTGCTTTATAAATACTAAAAAGGACCCAAAATATAAAATGTGAAATCTGTAAATAGACAATCTTTAATTAAAAATATAAAACATACAAACAATACACATATAGTACAAAAACACAGCGCTTTGCATATATTAAAATTTGACCGGGTTTGGAGGGAGCAGTCCAGACGTGGAAGGAGATGGCTGAGGAGGTGTCGCTGCCACTTGCTCACACGCAGACTTTCAGCAGTCATGCTCCTGGCCTTGGCATGCCCCACCACGTTTCAGTGGGTGCAGCTCCCAGAGATGGCTGGCTGTGGCCCCCAGCTGGCAGCACACTTTGGCATGGGTGGCCAAGTTCTTCTGGGTGCTGAAAGCCTTGGCGCAGATGGGACAGACGAAAACTCGTTCGCTGGAGTGCACCGAGGAGAGGTGGCGGTTGAGGTCAGTGCGATCCCTGAAGTGCTTCCTGCAGAGGCCACACTGCATCATCTTCCTCTTGAAGTGGATGGTCTTCTCATGCCGGTCAGCATTGGACTTGAGGGTGAAGCTGGCGGGGCACTGCGAGCAGAGGTAGCGGGCAGGTGGCCCGGGAGCCACTAGGGGGCGCTGAACAACGAGGCAGTCCAGGGAGAGTGCCACCAGGGACAGCGTGTGCCGGTACTCGTGTTCCCTCAGCTGGTCCAGGCGGCCGAACAGCCGCTTGCACAGAGAGCAGGCCAGCTCCTGGGGCCAGGCCGCCTCTGCGCGGCCCCTATCAGCCAGCGCCATCTGATCCTCCTCTCCTGGTGGCTGGCTGCTCTCCAGACCTGGGGCGGAGGGAGGCGTTAGTGGCCAGGCAAAGAGAGCGTAAACAAGCTCCATCATGCTATGCACAGGTAATAAAAACTAATGCCGAAACGAACGAGGAACACCCCCCCCCCATCGTACCTGCAGCCGATCTCTGAAGACCCTCTTCATACTCCATCTTGTGCTGCAAAAAGACGAAAAACTGTCAGCAAGGGGTGCCTGCTTTTAAAAATGCAATAAATATAAAAATCTTTGGCATGCAAAGACACACACACACACTCACACACACACAAACAGAAACGCACCCACTCATATGGACGAACAGAAAGAAGAGGCTTTAAAGAAAAAATAGGCAAAAGGCAAAGAAACTGTTTCATCCAGCATTGTATTTTAATAAGCACAATAATCAAACAGGTACAGTAGTTATAATAATTACGTATCAGTGTGGATGAAAGCAGTTGCCTACGTTCAATTGTTAAGAATTATAACACATTCTCCTTAGATTTTTTTTTTATAGATGCCACAACAGGTAAGGAGGAGAAAGAGAATACTCTGTCTCTCGTGACATGGGGATGTTCGGTATTTGCTTGTCCCTGCTGGGGGATGCAAATGCAATGGGTGCTGTTTGCTCATCCTTGGTGTGGCGCAGGTACGCCCAATCCATGGCACACCCTTCTCTCAGCCTTTAAACAGACACACACACACAAACACACCTCCATGTTCAGCCCCCATCCAGTCACCCTCCGCTCTGCCCTAAGAACACCTCACCATGGACAAGCAAACAGATGGCTCGGCTACAGAGACAGTGAAGGGCCCTGGATTGGAAGTCTGCAAGACCAAATGCTATTCCAGCAAGCAAAGTGAGCGCGATTTCCAGGATTCGAACAAAAGCTATGTTGTATAATTCCCTTGCGCGCTTAAAAAAAAAGAAGCTTCTTTAAAGAGATGCAATATCTCTGCTTTATTATTGCACAAATTTTAACTAAAGATTTCAGATTAAAATTTCAGAGAAATTGATCTGCCAATTGCTTGTGATGAAAAAATATATTGGGGATGTGGTGCTGAGAGCAGACAAAGACAACAGAAATAAGAAGAGAAGGCAAACACGTGAGCAGAAGCTTCTAGCAGCTTCTGTAGGAAATAGAAGAGATTCCACATAGACGGGCCAAGAGGCTACAGGGAACTAATGCCCCAGGGGTGGTGAGGGATGGTTACTTACCTCTGAGGGTGAGGGCTCCGAGGTCTCCTTTGTGAGTGACCTCTCCTGCGGGAGACCCCCAGTCTGACTGGAGGGCTCAGAGGGCCCGCAATCAGAGGGGGGCAATGATGGCGAGGGGGGAGGAGGAGGAGGAGCAAGAGGAGGAGGATAAGGCACCCCTCTTTTGCTATCAAATTTGCCCCCCGGATGATTGGAGCTGTTGTTGAGGAAGCCCGACCCTGAGAAACACAGGAGAGGAGTCTCACCGACGTAAAGTGGAACGAGCCGGTCACTTCCACATAGAACGGGGCAAGGGGGGGAAGAGAAAGAGGCTGAGACTTTGGTTCGTGGGGAGCGGGGCGAAGGGCTCTCTCTCTCTCTTACTGCCGCTGCCTCTCCTCTCCCGTCCGCCCACGCACGCGCACAGAAGATGAGCGAGCAAGCGAGGGGGATCGAAGGAGGGATGCGTTTTATTCTTTATTTCGAAATAATAAAGTCGACCAGCTGCTTAACAGCACCCGCCCTGGGGGACGATAAATCTGAAAGAGGCTGCAGTTTTTATCAGCAGAACACAAGCAGAACAAATGAAAAAACGTCTGATTTAAAACTGCGTTTCCAAGCGATCCCAGATAAATCACATTGGTGATTTAAACAAAATCAGAAGCCACACCTTTACGGTGAAATTCAGCTCACGGTTTTGTGTTTGATCAAATGATGGGAGCCTAAAATAGGCGTGTGGCATCAGACTCATTTCCCCTGTCAAGACCGTCATGTAAACAGATTTGCAGATATAGTTTTATATCTGACAAAATATATGTACTGGACTTGATTTAGGGTACTAAAGATGACCTCAAAGACCATTTGTATGCTGTGGGGGGGGGGGGTTAGTGGGTTTGGCGGTTTTTGGGGAAGTGGTGTTTCCATAGAAAAAGTCAGGTTAATGGGCGAAATTCAACTTCCGCCGTATAATAAGGACAGGCCATGGTGATGTGCTTTCAGTGTTCCTGGGAAATGCTTGCTGACGCCCCCTGCAGGTGAAATGCAATAAGAACAAGTCAACCATAGGGGGGTGGGGGAATTCCTCTTACAGTTGCTTACTCAGGCCTCGTTTCTTCCAACTATGGGGGAGAAAAACTGAAAACTGACCTAATTAATATGCTCTGGATATTCTGACATCAGAAAAAAAATCCTAGCTGAGGTTATCTGACTTTTTGCTTTTGAGAAAACCTCAGTGGTTCTCACAGGGACTTGGAAGTACAGGCCCTTGTGTTGGGCAAAAACTGAGTACAGTTCCACATTCTCAGTCTCCCAATGTGTGCCCTGCAAATGTAGGACTCTGAACATATCATACTCCGTCATGCATGTCCCACGGGGAGCGAGGACAACCAGCACACACATGACCTGCAGGACGTTACCTCATCAGGCCCCTCCCTTTCTAACATGCATGAAAAATGTACCATACACAAGGCTGCTGAACATACTAAAGTAAAACAAAGTTTAATCCTCACATTTTTAGATGAAAACAAAATCTTTACAGACTGATCTACAGACTACTTTGAAAAATAAAATTGTGGAAAAAAATTACCATCAACACAACTTTTTCTGTTTCTTTTAGGTTAACAGCTTTATTAGCGTGTTCACAAAATGCAGACACGTGGAAAACTGGTCTCGTCTTCCGCCTTCCTGCTCTGAAAAAATAGATTTAATCTTCAGTCAAACACCCTCCCTTCTCTCCCATAGAGTGACTGCTGGCTGCTCTATTTAATTAGCAGCTATTGCACAATCCAGAGCTGGATGGCATGGAGCTTGCATTTCAGGCTTGGATTTTTGATCACTCTACGGTCCAAAGCGGGCACAGCACACACTAACCATCGCGATTCGCTTTGTGTTACGCGTCGAACAACATACCCACCACAGATCTGTACTAATGTGTATTATAATCATATCATGATATTTCAAATCTTTAAATCTGTTAAAGCATTTTCCTGATAATTCTTAGGTGAGACCAGAGGGTTGGCAGCTTGCCAGCAGCAGAGGGTGGCTGTTCTGGTACGACGTGGGCAAGGCGGGTTTCTAACCAAGCAGTATGTGTCACTGGATCAGGACCTCAGGTCGTTTGATGGCTGCAGGTTAGAGGTGCGTTTGAACTGCGTGTTCCACCCGTAAACCCCACACGCAGCACAAATGCACTAGCTTTCCGTTCAAAGCCCAGGGGAGGTGCACAGACGAGTTTATGAAACAGACTGGACATAGCATTTACGGCGGGTGCACCTTTGTGCTCAGGTGTTTATCAGGCTGTGTTCAGACTGGAAATTCGTTTAGCTGTAAGCTCTGTTCCGCTGACAAGCACTTTTTAAAATCTCGCCAGATCTGTCAGACAAGGGGCTACACTTCCTCTTTGCAACTGACACACCGTGTGGCTTCTGCTACGCAAACATGCTAATTCAGTCCCTTACTTCTGACTCACAAGCCATGTCTGGCTTTAGAGACGTCTTCATTTGACAAGACTGAGCAGCAGAGGCTTCCTCATACAGCTACGCTCTGTTGCTGTGCCGTAACAGGTCATGCGTCCACGCTGGCTGCAAACACACAGCACTTCTTTCTATTTTACATATACAGGCATGTAATAAAAACTAACCTATAAATAGTCAAAACATTTGTTTGTGCCGTTTTTGTTTTTAATTACAAGCGTACTGTATTGCATTTGAGATTCTACGCTCACGTTGTTTGTTTGGAATCACAATTTGCGGACTGAATGCCTAATTAATGTTTCAGAGCCCCCGGCACGGACGGCCGCTGCGGCCTCTCCGCTGCTTGTATGAATGGATTCCGCAGGCCCCAGAGCAGCTACGTTTGTGTTTGGTCTCACTCGTTGAGGAGAACGCAGTAGCAGAAGTAGCACGCTGATATTTCTATTTATTTATTTTTTGTTGCACTCTGAATACGAGCACGAGTCCGTGGCATCGAAAGGCTGTCGTCTTCAGGGCGGAGAGAAACGTGTCAGAAGTGGATTTGCGCTCGGCCTAGTGACAAACCCATCAGCGGCCGTCCTCAGGGGCCTGAACAGCGCCAACTGGCCCACGGACTCTCAGCTGACCCCGTCCCTCAGCAGGGACAAAAACAAGCCAGACCTTTCTCCCTGGTGCACCAACAGAGAACCGCACTGACAGGAGAGCAGCCTGGTGAAGGGACAGGGACGTGGAGTGTGAAGGCGGGGGGTGGTCATGGGAGAGTCTCGTAAAAAGGCCGGTGGCTCTGAGCGCAACAACACTTCAGGCAAGTCACACATCCACAAACCGGAGGTTACAGGGTAGGGTGGGGGCTGAGAGTGGAATCTCTAACACTGATAATGTTGTGGAGGGGAAGGAAAAAAAAAAAAAAAAAAAACCTCAGTGTTTTCTCCAACCAGGGGCGGTAGCAGAGGCTCACAGCTCGCGACAAGTCAAACCCAGTGAAATGAAAATGGTACTTTGTGGACCTTAATCAAACATGGCTCTCAGCAGGATAACCCACCAACAGTCTGCACGCTCACATGTGTCAGGCTGTACTGAAATGAGTGCAGACTGTCAGTCTCTGGCGAGAGTCAGCTAAGGACCATCTTCATCATTGTCATCATCATCACCATTATTATTATTCAGTTATCACTTTAACCCACAGCGACAGTCCACCTCCTATCACACATTCCCACTGCAGCTGTATTGATGTTGTACATATTTAGCTTTAAAAAATGCAGTTACAAAAAAATTTTCACCCTTTCACATTCAACCTGTTAATCACAAATTCCACTACACATCATTGCACCATTAAGACTGGGTACCCACCCACTGCATGGAGGACATATCAGTAAACACAAATTTCCAACTCATGTACACTTCACCCAGTCCCACCCACTTCATACTCATGAAGAAACAAAAATACAGCTTTCTGAAAAAATGTCTGAATGGACACCCTATGCTGTCCAAGTGATGCTGTCTGAAACACTGAGTCCACAGCACTCCTCCTCCTCCTCCTCCTCAAAGACAGCTGGCCAGCTGGCTTCACACTGTCCTAACAGGACTGTCCCATACGTCACACACATTCATCCCTCCTGACCGCTCGTTCTGACGCTATCCGAGACTCAGCCGCCACGCTGCCATATGTCCACTGGCACGCTCTGCACAGGAGCGCACTCTGCACGGGTAGCCTTCAACCCGTATTGCTGAAAATGGCGGCCTTGGGCTGCAAAAGTGTCACCCGTTGTCGGCTCCTGTTTGGATCGGTTCAATTTTCCTTGCGGAATACGACAAATAAACGTGCTTTGCTTCAGGTCCCCCCGCGAAACCACACAGGATAAACGGCATGGAAAACGGATGGATGGATGGATGGATGGATGGATGGATGGAGTCAGGAAGATAGGCAATTTGAACAGAAGACTGGAGAACAATCAATCAGCCCTCAACACTTTGCTCCTCTCAGTCTCCCAGTCTCAATCCCCTTGATTCCATTTTACACCATTCTGCAGTTGTTCTTTCTTCCTTTACATGGTATACCACAAGGACCTCCTGGCTCGTCGTCCAACTGTTCCCGCAGATACTGGTACGGTTAATTTGCCTCCTATGCCAGCTCCGTGCCTCTGCGTGAGCACAGAGTCGCGGTTCAGCAGCCCGTTTGATCCTTTAGACTGAGCACCGACATCTTTATCAGGGGCACTGTGGGGGCAGCGATGCTCCAGCCAGCGCCCATTACCATGTGAAAGGCCCCTGGTTTTTGTTAACTGCACATGGTTCGCTAAAAGAGCATGTCCGGATTTAAAGTTTCACCGCTTTCCTTTTCTCCGTGAAACAAAGGGACGATGCTCTACAAGCTCCATGCACAATTACAAAAACAAGGCAGGCCAAAAACACACACATGCAAGCACGCACACACATACACACACACACAAATGCACTTGAATGTCAGAAATAACGACAGAGTGGAATAGTATGCATACAATTAGCTTAATGACTTAAAAGCTTTTATTATACACAATTTCCAACCCGATACCACTAGCATCCAGCATATTTTTAGAATATAGAGGGTAGGAAAAAGAAAGCCTGTTCAAGGTTTCGTTTTTTGATCTACCAACATGTTCACACAAAAGCCATTGCTTTGTAACTAAACTTTTTTTCAGACTCACAAAAACTCACAAATTACAAATGGCAACCAAATAATTGCAGTCACAAAGACCACGGCAGGCCATGGCTGGATACCGCTTGTACACTCATGCAAAACTCCAACAAGGAAAACCGAGAAATTCATGCGAACACAGTATATCGGGTGCATATGGGGTTCCACACGCACACATACTTGGCCCATAGTAAAAGCAACAGAACACTCAAGTACAGTGTAACACAGCTGACTGCCACAAAGTGTCCCACCATCAGCAGAACCTGCCAGCGCTAAACACAATCACACACACACACACACACACACACACACCTCACCGTGGAGTGATTTTTCAAGTTAGTGGAAGGTTACTAGAGGGATGGGGGCACTAAGGATGAAAGTAAGGTTTACAAGGCCAACTTACGAGACAAGGAGTGCCCACCCTTGGGCAAGTATTCCAAAAGCAGGGGGTTGTCCTCCCCAAGCATGTCAGGGCGGAGTGAAAGCAGGCTGTTCTTGCTCATGAGCGCTGCCCGCAGGTTGACCACTGAGGCAGCCTCTCTCATGGGGTCCTCCTTCTCAGGAGCTAGCGACTGAGGAAGGAGAACTGGGTCTCCGGCCAGCGCCTCCTCCTGCTTCACAAAGAACTCCAGTCGATCGCCACGGCTGTCCGAACTGTTAGGCTCCATAACGTCAGCTCCTGAGGAGGAATGCAGAGAGCAGAGCCTGTCAGTCTGAGATGTGAGCCAATGACAAACAGTCATCATCAGTGGAGGAGGATCATCTTCCTGCGCAACAATGCCCTGAAACAATCCCTGTATCTTCACAAACTTTTTGAGGCATTATTTGTCTTTGTATGCACTAATTATGTACCAAACAAGTACACATATTTTTGTTTTGTAAGAGAAAGAAAAAAAAAACTTGCTGCTAACCATTTTCAATTCAAGATCCTCCATCAAAGGGGAACACGTTTGATCCATGCTGTTGACACAACAAGCAACGCAAAAGGAACACGTGCAAGAAAAGCGTCTGTATCGTGTAAGGCTCTCTTGGTAGAGGACGCTCGGCAGACAGAGCAGACTCTGCTGAGACACAGAGCTGTTTAAAACAGCTGTCACCAGACAGCACCTCGTGATCCATCCTGCCTCTGTGCATCTGTCAAACCACAGAATTGACAGCTTGTTGAAGGAAACTTGAGTGGAGCTACTCGCAGCTTACCAGTCCATTTCACAGATCAGCTCCCTTAAATGAAGAGGCCGCTTTTAAAATTTTTTTTTCATCCCCATCACGCCACCACCAAAAACACATATGTACATCCAAACCCAATACAAGGTGAGAGTTTCTACAGGTATGAGCTACAGGATGTGGCACAATAAGAGACATGTGTTGTAGGAAGGCAGGGTGTCTGAGGTAGGACCAGAAAAACCTGGTTTCTGAAAATGGTGTCCCACTAAGGTCAGCAACAGTCAAGTGGGATTTTGTGTGTGTGTAAGGTTCCACCATTCTGCTCATTACTTGCCATTCTCCTTGAAATGCACCAGTAACACTTAAATTGTAATTCTTATTACACTGTCAAATACAAACAACAAGCACGCACACACGCACACACACTCCACCTTCAGCCCCACAGAAAGAACAGCTCTCCACAGAAAGAGCGAGTTATGATGGTATACACAAATCAACCTTGTAGCCCACGTTTTGTGATCTGAGGCACAGGTTTGGTGTGCGGCCACAGGGCTAAAGTGAGCTGGGTAGCAGGGGGCCACGAGGAGACGGCAGGCCTCCGATCACAGTGTTACTTCAGTTCATCTGGGTCACTTCACAGTAAAATCACTTACATACACGTTAACTACCAGACAGCAGCACGACTTTGTCCGCAAACTAACAAACTACCACGCTATGACTTCTCAACGATCACAGACGCCGACTTGACGTTGTCTCTGAAGAATATGGACCAGTCCCAAATGAGCAAGGCTCACCAGCTAAAACGGTTGTAGTGACGCTTATTCCTGGCAGCTTCATGGTTGAGTGCTATGGCATGTTTTTGAATTCAGCTACAGCGCCTGTGTCCCTCTGCTGCACTCTCTAAGCAGGTGAGCCATGGGCAGCAATGTGACGACTGTAAGGGTTACCACCCAGTGACTGCACTGACGCAGGTAACGCAGCACAAGGCTGCTCACTGAGTCACGTCCAGTCATCCTCTCTACAGAGCATGCGCACGAAGGCCTGCTCCCAGTTCAGCATCAGGCAGAGGAGTAATGTGAAAACTTCTTACACTTCGTGAAAGGAAGATTTAAGAACATAAAATAAAATATGATGATACGATGAGCAGAACATAATACTGACAATACAGGGAAACAGAATCAAAATCAGTGTTAGGTGATCACTGTCCTCCACTCCACTGTTAATATTCATGCAGCCCAGTTAGCTGGAGCCCGCGTGCTGTTGCCGTGGAGTCAAGGTTAAGGGCCTGCATGCGCACTGTGCATTTCTGTGAATGCGGATTGGTTTCATTCAGTGTTCCTCGCTGCTGAAAGGCAGCTGACGGACTTGGTGCCTCCCGCACGGTGGCCGCTAAAAGCACTACAGATTAAAGTGCTAGTGAGAAAGGTGTGGGGAAGAGCCACTGGGCAGAGGCAGAGACAGAGACAGGAGAACTGGGGAGGGACAGAGGCAGGGGCAGTGATAGAGACAGAGGAAAGAACAGAGACATAGCCAGTGGCAAAGGCAGAGAAAGGAACAGAGACAGTAGCAGGAACAGATACAGAGGCAAGGGCAGAGATAGAGGCAGAGACAGTGGTAGGGGCAGGGGCAGAGATAGAGGCAGGGGCAGACACAAAGGCAGAGACAGAGGTAGAGACAGGAGCATGACAGGCTTTTCTAAGCCACAGGATCCAGAGCCACACAAATGGGAGAAGCTAAAACACACAAAGCAAATGTCTCGGCCATGGCACGGCTGTGCGTGTGTGTGGGTGTGTGTACGCATGCTTATACGTAGCTATGCAAATATGTCTGCTGTATGTCTCACACTATGGGCTGAAGCTCTGCAGTGTGTAATGGTTTGACCTACAGTGATGTGTCATTTACAGTACAGAGGATTATGGGTAAAGCATGCGTCACCTGCAAACTGACGCTCATACCTGAGCAATGAAGCTGCGCACTGAACACCATTCAGCCCGGAAGTCGCATGAATGTGGAGGAACACTGAGCATGCACGCACACACGCACGCACGCACGCGCGCACACACGCGCACCCACACACACGCGCGCAGATGCTCACAAACATGGACGAAACATGCACATTCACAAAAACGCACAAAACACACTCACACACAGGTCTTCTGAGCTAATTAAGGTGGGGGAGCTGGGGTTACTGTTGGGGGCACCGGGTGGAGGAATTCATTAAAGCCACCCATCCTTCAACAGTCGGATGGACACACACAGTCAATCAATAAAATGGATTTGGGTTTTCCTGACAAAGGAGGACAGAAACAACAGAAATAAAATGTGAAGCAACTGAACCAACAATTACTGGTCACGGGAGTGAGACAAACTCAGTCACTGTGTGGACAAAGCAACGATTCTGACCTAATTTTTGGAAAAACCTAACACATTCAAACTCAAACAAATACATTAATTTTGTTGGCATAATATATGCATACAAGTTACTATACATTATTGCTGATGTTTGTTTCTACTGAGCTGTCCACAAATAAAAATAAAAACGACATTTTTAATGCAGTATTGTTTCTCTCTTGATATAACAGGTCCGAATAATTTAGATTTTTCCTTCTGAAGATATTCTCAGTTTAATTTGGTTTCCATGGCAGCCAGCCACCCTTGGCTTGAACATTTATGCTAAATAAAACACCCTTTTAAGAGTAGACACAAATAGGCGAATGCAGAGCACTGGAGTTTTGGGGGTGGGGGGGGTGGGGGGTTGAGTGTGTTGCTTTGTGTGGGAGGCTTGGTGCACGAGTGTATATTAAACTAAATTTTCAAAAAAGGAGGTGAAAGGAGCTGTTTTCTGCCCCCTGTGAGCAGGGAGGAGAGGGGTCACCTGACAGGGTTACACCCCCCCACCCTTCTGTTCCACAGCTGTACAAGCACAAGCTCCTCCTCGATGGAAGCCCTGAACTCTCTTTGTCTGTTGGAGTTCCCAGGTGTATCTGGATAGTCTCTTCTCACGTGGAAATGGCGCGTTTGCTTGGCACTCACAAAGGAACGTGTGAAATCTGACACTGAAAACGGCGATTCTTCCCAGACCTGCTCGTCCGCTGTCCAGCTGTTGCGGCTCGTTTTGGCATGGGGAGAGGGAGAAGCAGCACCAGTTCTAATTATCTGATGTCAATTGTGAAAACCACCACGCTCATCATTAAGACTTAGGGATCTCATTAAGCCCAACGAGGGTGGCTCGAGACGTAACGGGAGTTGACAACACTCCCTTGTCATTCTCCAATTAATGCCTTTTTAATGTCCAGGAAAATAAAAGCAGCCAGACGCTGAACAGAGAACGGATGAAACTGCCACAGAGGGGTCTTGTGGGTACCTGGTCCGGGCGACACCTACAGCAGAGCGAGATTCTCACTCCGGCCATCAGCATTCCTCAGTTCTCCATGGGAACGGTCTCTCAGAAAGTGAAAAGAGAAGAGGCAGAGAGCCTCCAACACCTGCCACAAATCACACACGCAACTACGCTACGGGGAACTACCAAAGGCATTCTTGGTTATTTTAATACAATTAAATTCATCTGCAACCAAGACACCATGTTATCTTCACATAAAGCACAGGCCAAAAATGATCAAGAACCACTGCATGCAGCACATCTGTTTGCAAAAAAATATTCCACAGAACCAACTGGGAGCAAAACAATCAGGTGTCCTAAAGAACAGGACAGATGTGTAAGCCTTTTAGGTACAAGGCCATCTATGCTAGCCACGTTATTTACTCTGTCGATAAGGGAAGCTGAGGTGTTTCAAAGGCAAGGGGTTTAATTCATGTAACACATACTTTGTGTGTGTGAGACACTTAAAATCCCAACATCTGGGTGCTGCTCTGCGATGGCCCCAGCCTAACAGTGTAATCTTAGTGCCTGCTTGTAACACTTCAGCACAATTCAGCACCTGAAAGGACCAGAGTCAGTCAAAGTGTGACATGACTGAAGATTGGACAGAAGCAAGCCGGGTGGTGCTGGTGTGTGTGGGCAGGGGGGGGGGGTTCCTCATCATTCCATGGCCATTTGAACCGAAGAAGAGCTGAACAAAGATGACACCGGCGGCAGACAGGAAGAGGACCGGGCACAGGAGCGAGGAGCTGGCCTTTGCGTGCACAGCAGCGCTGGCGTGCAGGGAGGGACGGCTGAAGTTGCCTCCTCAGCACACCAAAGTTTGAAAGGGTAAAAAGCAATTTCCAAGTGAAAGGGGGAGTGAATCACTAAAAAAGCTCAAGAATTCAGAGGCAATTTAAAAGCAGTGTGGGAGAGGGGAATGAAAAAAATGCAGGGTAAAAAAAAAAAGGCAGGGAGGACGGAAAGTAAAAGAGAGGTTGTTATTCCTCCTTCTCTCTCTCCCTCTGTTGTTTTTAGGGACTAACCGGGCCACAACCTCCACAGAGAGAGAGAGAAAGAGGGAGAGAGAGATAGGGAGGGGAGGCAGGAATAAATCAAACAGACCCTGAAGGCTGAAGGAAGGGAGGGAGGAGAAGGGAGAAGAGAGTGGAGCCTGTGTGTGTGTGTGTGTGTGTGTGTGCGCGTGTGTGTGTGCATGCGTGCGTTTGTGTGTGCGTGGGGGGGGAGGATTGCAGGGCTCAAGGTAATCTGGGGAGTTAATGCAGCT
>JABJVR010000033.1:6743574-6759181 GCA_025773905.1 Chitala chitala | reverse complement strand
TTTACATGGCCTACCACTTCATGGCTGAGTTGCTGTTGTTCCCAGTTGCTTCCACTTTGTTATAATACCACTAACAGATGACTGTGCAATATTTAGTAATGTGGAAATTTCATGGATGGACTTATTGTTGGGATGTTTATTAATTTGTTTAGATATGGGTAGTTTTATGGGCTGCTGGATGCACTGTTACCTGCTGTCATTTTGCCTCTGCCCAGGGACTACAGATGAAAATTAGCTTTTAGCCATCTCTGGTCTGTGCAATATATGTATTGTGCAATGTACCTGTTTAATAAATAAATAAATAAACAAACAATTGCACTGGTGGCAACCTATTATGGCACCATGTTTGAATCCACTGAGCTCCTGAGAGCGACCCGTTCTTTCACAAATGTTTGTAGAAGCAGTCTGCATGCCTAGGTGCTTGATTTTATACACCTGTGACCATGAAAGTGATTGGAACACCTGAATCCAATGATTTGGAGGGGTGTGTCCCAATACCTTTAGCAATATAGTTTATGTATATTTTTCATGATGGACAGCGTCAAATGCGACATAAAACACAAAATAAAGAACAAAATGATAGGAAACAGTTTTGAGACAAGTAAAAACTAACCGAAATACATTACAAGACAAAGAACAGTTTTTGTGAGTAAAAAAAACGTCCTGCTGCTTATTTCTCCGGTGTTGCCGGCTGAAGACCGACAACTTTGTGATAAATTCTTCTGAATTGTCATAGCTTTTAAGATAAGAAAATATAGTTTTATGTACCAGTTGTTCAGCTGACTTCGAAACAATCATGAAAAAGCATGAAAACTTTATTCTGAAACAGAATTTTAAAATGAAACGGACTTGAAAAACTTTTACATAACAGGACATTCAACCAAAAACTTTGATAATAAAGATCGTGAACTGCACTGTATAGCATGATTAGCTTTTACATCTAAATACATATATAATAAATTACAATATAAATATATTCTAATATACACTAGGTGAAATAACATGTATATATGGGTATAACATGTGAATTACGGTAACTTAGTTTAATTTTTATTCAGATCGTAAATATCAGCACCTGACATTTTAACCAGTTTGAAGAAATCTGTTACTCACCAGTAAGACCCGGATGGCCATCATGGCCGCTGCCCCTGTAGATACAGTGCAGTCCATGAGAATGACATGGTCCTCACTGATGTCTTTTGGAAGACGCAGGTAGTGCAGCTGCAGGGGTAACGAATGAGTGGTCAGCACGGGGTGTGGCCAGGGCAACTATCCCAGTTATTAAAAAAAACAGACTCAAAACAAAAACATATTACCTTACTTATTAGCTTTAGACTCAATGAGAGAATAGACACTCTGTTGTACCAAACAATAGCATTATAAGATCCTGTACAAACTCTACCAGAGCTTCTAGAGCACTTTCAATGATTGGAATAACCAAGTGCCCTTTCTGCTAATTTCTATACTAGGCGTGACTACTGACCCCCCATTAACAGCCCTGTATTCTCAGTGTCAGTTAAGGTCACAAGTGGTACGGTGCAGCACCTCTGGCTCTCCTGTGTCTTGGTTGGTCTGGATGAGGATCTTGCCAATGCGGACATCTTTGCACACGGCTCTGAGGGCCGGCTCCATGGTTTCACCCGCACGCAGGATGGACACGCCCGTGATCTGACCACAAATGTGGGATGAAGTGTGAAAAGTGAGTTTACGCACAACAAAAGCAAAACACATTTTGACTGTGTTCTGACACACCGTAGACGCACAAGCGCGCGCACACACGGCTGTCACAAACAGCTCAACAATTACATATTCCTATTCTTTCAAATCAAACAATCAGACACGCAATGTAATTTAAAAACAAAGAGATCTTACCCTCTTGCCATGGAAGGTCCTCCCCTCATAGTCCTGACCCTGGGGGGTCTTCACAACATGAGGCTGCAAGGGGCAAAGGAAGGCAAGTATACACTGAGATCTGCTGTACCAGCAGACTCAACCAAATGCACTTAAAACGCAGCTCAACATCACAACATAGAGACAGAGGTACTGGAAAAGGTCACACGCACAACCTATTTAACTTCCTACACAGGAGTTAAACTGAAAAGCAATGAGCAGGGCAGGATATACAGACAACCATGTTATTGTTTCATGTTTCTATATTAAGTTCTACCTACCACAGTATGTGTCTTAGGTCACTCAAATGTTACATTTTTAAGTTAGTGAATTTTCCATGCTAGTGTGCTGCCATACACACATGCACGCACACACACACACACACACACACACATACGCACTGCCTACCTGAGAAGGTAGAAAGGAGAGAGCGTGCTCAATCAGCAGCCGCATCAGTCTCTTTGAGTAGAAGATGAACTCATCTCGACTTGTCTCTTTATTCCTGCTCTCCAGATAAGAAACACAAAACGTCCGGCTTAAAACACAATTTCAAACTTTAAGATCTGAACAATTGTCTGATTGCAAATGAGATTCTAGTGGCTGATATGCTGCTGGTTCTGTTGGTTCCGTGGTAAAGGTCAGGTCTTACAGGAAGCGCTGTACTTTCCTCAAGCAGCAATTCAGGTCATGCAATTTTCAAATCATTATGAGTTGTTATGAAAAAGATTCAACTAACAATGAATTGCAATAATCACAAGAGTTTAATTACACAAGGAATTACAATGCAGCCTGTGGTCTGTCTGGTGTGAAAGTGAAATAACAGTGAGACAGTTTAAGGTCAATAATACAGAAACCAAGCAATGTGGAGATCAGGCTCATGCTGGGCTGGAAATTGTGTCTGAGAGAGGAATGGGGGGGGGGACAGAGACCCTACTGAGTGTGGTGGAGTGCAGAACTGCGCATTAGAGGTCCGTTTAAAAAAGAAAAGCAGGGGTGGGAGGGGAGAATTTAAAGGAAGACAAAGAGTCACTGACCTGATGATGGTATGCATGCCCCTGACCTGGGGGGTGCTCTCCAGCACACTGAGCGTCTGAGGGAGGGGCTGGGCCTGGTGGGCTGATGCCAGAGCTGCCCTGCAACCAGAGCAACCGTGCAGGACAAGCAGACTGTGAGGAGTATGACACACTAGGAGCTACAGCTACAAGAGCACACGTATGCAGAAATAACACACTCGCAGGCAAGCACTGGGGATGCAGCTGAGTGGATGTGTCCACACACACACACGCGCTCACACACACACACACACACGCGTGGGGTAGGAGGATAAAAGAACAGTCTTCGCATGTCCACACACAGGTTATGCAGCCAGTCTCTGCCTCTGAAAAGAGACACACATTTATCTATACAGCTGAGACTGGCTAATTGCAATTTGCCTTAGTCACCAATAAGAACAGCACAATAAATACATACGCAAAAGCAGGAAAACCTTAGGAAAAGTTAGTAAAAATGAACAGTTGTGTTTGGTCAGAAGAACAGCGTTATGTAGTTATGTCCACATGTATAACAAGGAAACAAGAACACCAACCGGGAGCACGAGTTGGCACTTAGCGCTCTTAAGTGTTAAACCACAAATGACTGAACATACTGTGCACCACCTTAATGCTAACCTGTCAAATAGGCCCGGCTTGTAATAAAGGAGGAGTGGTTTCAAAACAAAACCAATGAGTTAACCTCCTATTACATACATGGGCACGAACACAGCAAGTGTAAAAATCGAGCTGAAGCGGGACAGCACAGAGTGAGCGTGTTCAGTAACTCTGGACATAACGCTGTGAGAGGCCAAACTGTGTCCACTTCAGAGCTGAAGTGTGTGATGGTGTGACCTTTGTTTATTCCCCCGTGAAAACACTCCCAAGGTTTAATCACAAAACGAATGCATCAATCAAATCTGCAAGTCTGATATCCATACAGCAGTCGTTTCTATAGCCGACGGATCCTGCACTCATACTGCATCACACACAGGGTGTATCACTGTGCTGTAATTACACGAAACGACACGCTGAGCCCGGCCTGTGCACCGATATGCAGTAACAAACATCTTGGAGTTTGACTGGGGTTGTGGGGGGGGGCCCAGCATACCACCATCCTAACTTAGGGATATTTCACAAATCACAATCTGATAAAAGCAATTAGTTTCACTGGTTATATAACATCTTAGCATTTCAGCACTAAAATTTAAATTGTACATTATGGGTAAAATGTATACACCCTACTAAAAATCCCATATATTAGTAAAGATTAATGTATGAAGGAGTATGAATGCAAGTGTATAGCTCTGCACCCTAGCTGAAAGAGGTTGGAAATGGTTTGCAATAGAAATTAAGGCACATTTTTTTTTTAATATAATGTAAATGTAAAGGATTCCTTACAATTACGGTCCAAACACTGACACGTTCGTTTTTAAATGTTGGATTTGATCCATTCATTTTTGATTAGTTTTCTTAGAAGAACAAAATGCTTCCGAAACATGATTCAGCTCAGGACTGTACAACTCTGCCCAGTTCACCCACGTGTGTGTCCCACTAAGCCTTGGGAAACCAGGATGTCATAATCAATTTTAAAATAAATTTTCAAAATACAAAAAGTTGGAGGTTTTACTGATGCCTAAAGGAACATGTCCATGTAGATAAAGGCACAAGTTATGCAGTCCTCAGGCTGAATCAGTTCGTACACAAACCACACACTCAGCCCAAACACAAGCTCAGTACCACTGCAGAATGAGAACACAGAAATCACATGCAAATCTGCTCACATATCCCAGCGCAGCTTCCTCTGTGGAGAGAAGGTTTGATGGAAACATTCAAACAAACCACAAGGAGATACACACAGGGAAAACACAGAAACAAACAGAATAAAAAAAACAGACATTACACTGGATGAATAAGTACCCAGAAGGCATTGTTTCAGAGCACATGACCGCTCAAACTGCTGCTCGCGTTCATCGCTACACAAAAGCCAGCCACGTGTTGCGCTTGTTATAAACGCGCGCGGTGGGTAAAACGTCTCTCTCTGCTTGCGTCAGGAACAAATTAAACGAATTACCACTCTGGTGCTTAACCCTGTTTTGACGCTCTGATGAGGCGCTGGGGAAAGTGCAGCACTCGAACGCCACAGGACCGCTGCGGCCATAGCAAGAGCGATGAACGCTCGCAGCACGCAAGAGCCACCGCGTGCTGCAGCTCGTACAGCCGAGAGCTTCGGCTCAAGGGCGCTCTACATCCTGTGTCTAAAAAGCCCGGCGGGCTTCCTTCCTCAACATTGCCGGGGCTGACACGGCTTACCTAATGGAAAAAGATTAAGACGTAAAAAAAAAAAAAACCCATCGAGCCCATGTTCTTTTGGTCGAGGGGGATTTTGGAAAGTTCACAGCGAGTGAAAATGTTGTACATGTTTTTTTTTTTTTTCCATCTTCACAGACCCGGATGGAGGAAAGGAAGAACACCTCATATTTTTAGACACAGACTGCACGAACAGGAAGGTGGCACCTGTATAACAGGCCGACTGAATTTTGGGGCGGGGTTGGATAGGTGGGGAAGACAGTTGCCACACAGCCTGCAGCATGTGTTACTATAACGTGAAACTTTGAAACCACCGACAACATATACATTTGTCATTATGCATGCACTGCAAACAGGGACACTGTTTGAGACAGCACGCAATTTATTTAATATCTACTGAATTTGTGTCGACACACACACTCTGCAGATGCAACGGAGCATTATGCAGCACCTGTGCATGGGTGTTCATACCGCAGCCAATTGCGGGACTGCGTGCAATGCAACAGGCTGTCTGGTGGGGGTGGGAGAGAGAGTCTCAGGAGGTGACAAAGCAGTAAAAGTGTGAGTTACTCTACCTGACGCTGAGCTCACGCTGTACGCAGACAGTGAGAGAGAGCGCAGTCCAGGTACGGCAAGGCCAGTAACAAAAGAGACACAATTAAAAAAAATATAGTGAACTGCTACTCCTACATGTTAGTGCTCATGGCAGGCAGTAAACCATCATTCCTGCTCATCTGGTCCCAGCACGTTCCACATTGTATGGTACGTTCCATACATTTCACAATATGTTAAGGGTTAATAAAAAATAAAAATTACATTTAAAAAAACCCTTGCCTTGTGCCACAGGCTGCGCAGGATATAATTCAGACCACCTGCAATCCCACATGGGACAAGCAGTTTGGTAATTTATGGACAGTTAATAGAGATGGGAATTGGTTACATTTTTACTCAGACCTCAGACTTGATAAGCAGGTTAAAACCATTGTTAAAAGGCCATTTTTAGCAACTCAGAACCATCAAAAAACAAAATCTTTCCCCTCTCATCACGACATGGACAAGTTTTCATATCATGTCTGCTTGACTACTGTAGATCCTCATATAAAAGGCTTCTGGCTGTCACACGTCATGCCTGAAGGGTGATCATGCCTTTGCATTTGCTGTACTGACACTGTTTAACAGCCTATCCCTCTCACTCAGATAAGCCCCTTCCACCTCTGTATTTAAATCACAACTCATTCGTTTCTACTTGCATTCCACACTGGGGTTGGTGGGCACAAAGCACAACCTGCCTGAAACTGTTAAATATAGGAAATATGTTCAAATTAAAATCTGATATAACAACTACCTGAGATTTTAAGCGTGAATTTGACACTAGAAAAATTATAATGCATATCAGATATATAGAAAAATGAAATGTGCCACAAAACCACGCTCTAACCTACCAAAATTACTTTTCATTAGTACTCATTCAATTTCATATTAAAACTACAAGCAAATACTTCCACCGCTCATAAACGCAGAATCACTGAGACAGCAATGAGTTTTTATTTCCACTAGAGGGTGCAAATACATTTGCAAACGTTGAAACGTTAATTCTGGGCGGACAGGAAGACGGAATTATTTGCGAAGCTTATGCAGTTCCGTTTTCGCTTAAGTAAAATAAAAACAGACGTAACTCCTGACAAAGTTAGAAAAACTAGGGATAAAGGACGCCAATTTAATGTCTGACTCTGCAGTGCGTGGTCTGGATCAGGCGCTGAGGCCAGCAGGTTTTATTGCTAGTTCTACATTGGAGATGCCCTTCTCATGTCAAGCAAATGAAAGCAAAAGTAACGCGTTGCCAGTCGCGCAGTTCACTTTTTGAGCTCCAGTTCAAAACACTCTAGTTCAAAAAGTCAGATTGAATTTTTTGCTCGGACACAAATTTAGAACCGAGTAATCTGGAATACACCGGGTATGCTCAAGTGAAGCTGCGCTCGGGACTGAGATGTGTTTGTTTACTGGGAGGAAACATGCAGAGTGAGGGCGCTGCACTCCATAACCTGAGACGCAACGCATGTAAACGACATGCAAACAGCCCAGCTGTCACTGCTCAGTCCCTGACAGAGGTCCACGTGCACACTTTCAGAAGCACACCTAGACATTCCTATTTATCTCCAATCAGGTATAACTGTAATAATATCTCTCTCTCTCTCTCACACAAACAGACACACACACCTTCTGAACCTCTCTGGAACTAAACAGAGCCGTGCTGGGGGGAGTGGGATACACAAAACACAAAAGCAAAGCTGAAAGGTGTGAGACACATGGTGCAATAAAAGCTTTGGAAACTACAACGTGACATGCTTCTTTCTTTTAAAACCACGAATGGATGTTGCACATTTTCCTCTGATAGCTACGCAAAACTAAAGATTAAATTTCAAATTACACCCATAGTGACAAATCCAGCACCCAGGATGAGATAAATTGTAAAGTGGTACAGTGACCTGACAGGATGGTGCTGTAAGAACTGTCAGCCTCCAGAGAACCAACAACGACCTCCAGGTCAGCCATTAGAACATGACCAATCAACAGGGCTTCCCCATGTGAGCTCTCCTCTGTCGTTTAGCGACCAATACTCTGACACAAACCAAACAAATGTAACAAAACTTCAGGAAGACAGGCCTGAATTTAAAAGGTCACCCCTGCACTTTCTGATGTTTACGCCAGTTTGTAAACTTGGTTTATAAGGGCATCATGGTTTGACTAATTAGAGTAAATTTGATTCCACCATTTTTTTTGGCAAGGGGGAACAGGTAATTCTATAAGAATTAATATTCCAGTTTAACTACATAGTTACCATATTTATCTTAGCAAAGGATTGCAGGGATAGATCATCTGCATTAAACTGTAGAGGATTGCACTACTACACAATCAGTTTAGTTAACCAATAACTTCCATCTGCAAGACTTTTTTTTTTTTCCAGCTTTAACAAGCAAATGCCAGCCGAGCCACCCAAGTTTAACAACACACGGTGAGCACCAAACGTTACCATCCACTTTGGGCTCTACACTAACAGTAAAATGATCTTTCTCACCTCCTCCAGCTGACTATGGACATGCTGGACAATCAGGTCGATGGCCACCATGTTGCCGCCACCTGTACAAGTGGGGGTGGGGTGGGGGGTGGAATAATAACATTAACATTACAAACAAGGACGTTCAACATACCTTCATGCCAACACTTAATAAGCAAGTACTCTCAAATTTTAATCAGGACTATCATCTTGAAACAATGACGAATGCGTCAGAATAACACTAGCAGCTCAGTTTTTCCAAAGTCACGCCATATGCTATTAAATATTTCCACATTACTAATATTTCCGAGGCTGGTTTCCATTTGCCACCTAAACCAGCTCTAAGACAGCCGTCACCAGGACAGAGCTTGTCTATTTCCATCGAGGTTTTCCCCTCTGCATGTCACAACACGAAGAACGCCCTCTGGGGGCAGCAGTCGACACAAGGCATGCTGGGCAACAGGAGGGGCGGGGAGCTCACCGCGCGGCACCACAATGTCCGCCAGCCGCATGGTGGGCTCTATGTACTGCTCGAAGGCGGGCTTCACGAACTTGTTATACTGCTTGATGACGCCGTCGATCTCGCGCCCGCGCTCTGTAATGTCCCTGCGTAGACGGCGCACCAGCCGGATGTCTGAGTCCGTGTCCACGAAGATCTTCATGTCAAGGAGCTACGGAAAAAAACAACAGGCCAAAGAGGACAGTGACGGTGCCGCGAGGTTAGCACCCGCAAACATATGGAGGCGCTGAGATACTGAACAGGCAGGCATGCAGTGGATGGGATGTACCTAGCCTCGTCGTAACGGTAAAACACGGTGTTGGACCTCACCTTCAGCAGCTCTTTATCTGCAAATGACATGATCCCCTCAAATATTATAACGCTGGCTCCATATACAGTTTTCTACAAAGCAGAAAGACAGAATTAAAAAATAATTTATTTCTACCCTCCCTGGTAACAAGTCTAGCCACCATAGTATAAAAACAAACCTGTAGTCACACAGTAAATATAGAATCCTGTCCCCGTTTTAATGCAATCACTTGAATTCTTTCAACTATGTATTGGCACAACATCTAAAACTAATGTGCTACATGATATAATCTTTTACGCATAATTTTATTAATGGATATGAATCTGATCCAAGTGAAATCCAGATTAAACATCACGAACGTGCATTTGCATACCACCCAGAGCATAGCGTTAGCTATGCATAATTACTGCCAACGTTGGCCAAAGCTGCGCATATGCACATGTGGCTGGGTTTGCGTAAAAGCATGCTCGGGCCCTCACCCACTCCTTCTGCCTGCCATGTGTGGTGAAATCGTACACTGGTATCTTCACACTCTTGCCCTGTTTCAGCTTGCGCAAGGTGTTCACCAAAAGTCCGAAATCAAAGGCGTCCGGATGGTCAAAATTGTAATCGTTGCTGGAAGCGAGGACCTGCTGCTCAGGAGACAGAACCTGGAGGTGAGAAGAGAATGTTAAAGACAAAAGGTAAAAGAACTCCAACAAGAACTGTGTTTTTAGTCACAAGCGCCAGTGCTGCACCCTCCCCAGACTCAGGTCAACTGAAGTTAGCAGGACTAATTTTAGGTGGGATTGGGACAGTCTGACCTCCGTCTGTGTTGGGCCAAGCGGTTGCTGTTTACACCTCTGCTCGAGCATTTGACTCCTCCGTAACCTTGCCCCCCGCCCAGCTACACCTTCAACACGACCAATCAAATGGACTTTATAATTAACAGCGTAATAAAAATCCCATAGGACTTGACGGCAATGCAGACCAGACTGTACAAAGACATCAATGCAGAAGCAATACTGTCTGAGGGATCCATATTGCTGAGTCTGAATATCTGTCCTTTCCTTCAGGCTCACAACAATGTCTGTTATGAAGTCAGACATTCCCCTAGCGACCAAACAAGCATCATGTGCTTCAATAAGGGTGTGTTCAGCAAGAAAACTGAGTCTGCTGCTGCTGTCATTGCCACAACACAATTACCACAGTGGAAATCACTTCCTAAATGCCTGCTGACCACAGCCACTCAGTCTGATTTCAACCTGATGCTGCAGGGAACTATAGAGGAGTGAGCTCAAGCACAGAGCTTCTCTGGAAACCATTTTTTCACTCCTCTCCAAGAACCTTCGCATCCCTCTTAGCCAGTCCATTACATATTGTGCTAAAATCCCTTTACCTTTCATTCTCTAAAAGGAGGGTCTGTAAACTGTAAACTAAAAACAAAGGCTGGGCCAGAACATGTGGCTTTTGGGATGGTACAAAGCAAAACATGTTTGTCAACACAAGGGAAGGGCTTGATAAATTGACCGTTCTGTTTTTCTGTACCCTTTTCAGGTTAGAGACACAAGAGCCCACGTTCTTTTCATTCACTGTACTTTAGCAGCAAGGCTCTGCTGTCCCTTGCACAGCCAAAGAGGGTGGTGTTGCCTCTTCAGAGCTGCCCACCCCCAGCACCCACATGTGTGTGCATACTGTTACTGCTTGTTGGACACAGGCCCCTGCCTGCCCCGTTATAAGCCTTTACCTTGTAGAACGAGTCCATAGACAGCAAGACCACCCAGGGGACGTCCAGAGCCTCAATGATCTTCCTGGCCACTGTGGTCTTTCCAGACGCGCTGCCGCCACATAGCCCTGTTGTTGGTGGGAGCACAGGTAAGGCAAACAAACAAGACATTAAGAATCAACCTATGTAAAAATAAACGAATCCTTCAATACCCCTTTAAAAGACTGGTTCCATCTAGTCATTCTTACTTGAATATTTTTTACATGCTCGTTGGCCTCATACAAACACAAACCATTTCTACTATGCTTTTCTCTCTCTGTTTGCATTATTTCACTGTTTTCCATTATGTACAGCACGTCTATGAAAGTCACTTTATAAATTAACTTTTACTTACTAATGTTAGTACAATGTATAACTATGCGCTGGATAGTATTAAACTAGTTTACAAAACAGATGTTGAGCAGTGCACTTGGCTGTACACATAAACAGCCAGTCACACACGGGCAAGTGCTATGCCTACCGATGACGAAGGCCTCTTTAGATTGCGTTCCATGTTCATTGTACCATGGTGGCCGTCCTGCAGTGTAGATGGTCCTTTTGCTGGTCCGCAGCAAGGGGGGTTCTGATTTGCATTGGCTGGTAGTCCTCTTTCTTGGGGAGAGACCCGTGCTGACAGGGGGGAGAAGCCTATCCAAGGAGTCGTCGCACCCCCCGCTGGAACACGTGGAACACATGGTATAGGCCAAATGCCCTTTCCCTGTGCTGCCCCCACTTTAAATGTGCTCTGATTTATGTACCACATCTGAAAGTCCAGAGTCTTTAATCACAGTGCTTGGAAAGGTTATATAAACAAAACCACTCATGTTCAGCTATAAACTTTATCATTTGGTTCTAGGTATCTTTGCAGTGTATAATAACCATGTTCCCCTGACAGGCTACAGCATACAAAATTTTACTCTAACTGCAGAACATTACTATGATGTAGATGGTGAACGTGACCACTATGTTCCAGTAATCAAAAAACAGGAAATCAGGAAACAATTCTTAATGACAGGACTCGAATTCTATGGTGAATGAAAATCAACTTACACCCATCAGCAAGTCAAAAAAACAAATGCACTACCGGCAATCATTTTATTGACACAGACAAAAAAAAATGCAAAAATGTATTATCACATCATAAGTCTGCCTGAATGAAGAGTAATTAAAATAACATCAGCACCTGCATTCACCTGAGGATGAGTTTGAATGTCAAAGTCCAACAGCACACCTGACTGATTTACATATGCACCAAGGACATTTAAATCCAACTTCCACAGCTGCAACACGCAAGCAATGACCGGTTTTCATTATCAGTCTTCAACATTGGTAAGAATGCTGTACGTACATCAAATATTTGGCATTTGATGCAACAGAAGACCATTAAAGTGCATAATTTACACATCATGAGACAAACAGATTAACTACGCAGCAGCAGTACAGATGCCGATGTAGAACTAGCACTCCTGAAGAACTGGCAGTGCTTTACACAAAACAACTAATTAAAAAAAAAAAACACCATTGTTTTCATGTATATTAAAATTCCATATTATAATATTGCTGTATATACTCTAATTTATTTGCCTTAATTAAAGTAATAGTTTTTTTCTCATTTATACTGTGGTGATAAACTAAGTACAAGGCAACATTTTTTCCAAGGTAAAACCAATATAAAATTCCAAAGACACAACCACAGTAATCAGAAAAATAACTCATACTTGCTGCAATACTTTGGAATCCAGGATCATTCATACAATGAACATGAGCGGTCAGACTTTTTTAATAACTGAAAGCTCTAGGCTCATTGACCAAAATGAGTTGTGCATTACGCCCTGTGTTTGTATGTACCACTGCTCTGACTTCCCACAGTGCAGCTAGATTGCTTTATTGGTCTTAAATCCCTGCTGGAGGAAAGCCTAAGATTAAAAGTTATCGTAAATATTTTGTGGGAACAGGTATTCCTCCGATATCTCTGATAACTAGTCAGAACTGGTTATTTTACACCTTGGAGGCAAAGGGAGAGGAGGGGGTTGATGTGAAGACAATGCAAAAACTGCGTGCACGTAATTTCATTAAGGAGATAATAAAGCAAGACTGCACACCAACTAAATAGTACCCTACATATGACCGGGTATACCGCGGGCCGTCTTATAAAGAACGGTCCACAATTGCATACCATGCTACACTATAAAAAGTACAAATAGATCAGTACTGACGTTTCTGCTAGAAATCTAATGAAACTATTTCACAGCTAGAGTATGAAGTCAAAGCACAAATTAGACTTCATAAAACAACTACACTTCCTATAATAAATATTAATCAGGAAAGACTTTCAAAACGGCATATATTACGCAAAAAAAAAAAAAATTCTTGCTAAAATTGCACAATTTCCTGCTATTCTCTTAAACATCTACCATATTTTAACTAAGTAACTCACACCGAAAAAAATAAGGTTTGAGGAGAACACCAATGGTAAGAAAAACATTTCGAACTGCCGCAACACAAGCGGGACAGTCCGCAAGCAACGCAGCAGCAGCCGCACAGAAGAACAGCGAAAGGGCAGGTGGGCGCTTACCTGCTATCTGACCTGAGAGCCCAGCAGCCAGAGATCCTGGCTCCTGAATACGCCGGCAGTGTGTTCATGACCTACACCTACAGCCTTATTTCTCCACTTCACGGTTCAGCAGGGTGGCGGTGTGCAAGGCTGGCTTCCGAGAGTATGTGCAATTCGCTCACCGTGACGGAACACCCAGCCCCTTTGCCTTCTGACAGGACAGCTTTAGGGGGAGGCACCGGGGAATCGAAACTACTTTTTGCCCTACGGTTTTGTTTTCTACAAACTTATGACCGCGATTGTGACGCAGGTCGAAAAAGAAACTGCAACGCCTTTCTCATCGCTGCTACTGCCAACAAACGTAAGAGGATAACTTATCCATCAGATTATGTTCGTTACATGTTATTAATAGCTGTAGGTTCGTCAAGGACCTCCCATGTACTATCAGCGAGGCTGGCGCGCGCGCTCACACACAGACACACACACACACACACACACGCTCGCGCATCTTCGCCGTTCCCTTTTTGGCCCTGGCAAGTCATCTGTCTCTGACAGTGTCGCAGCGGTCTGGCTGAGCAGTTGCACGAATGCAGACGAGCCTGGAAGTACTCAATGTATTAGACATTGTACAGTTAATTGTTTACAAGGTGGAAAAAACACGGTGAACGAGCATGCTCAGTGAGGCAGGGAACACTGAATTCTAGAAAGCTGACGTCTCTATTAGCAACACGTGCCAGGGGACGCAGATCTGAAAATGCACCTCTGTGGCTGTGTGTCAGCGTTTCCCTCCCATCGCGGGGAGGTGTGGGCATAAACACTGATGAAACACGTATCTCCGGGCAGGCCGGTTCCAGCACAATACCTCCTGGACGAACCCGGGGCAGGTGAACAGTTGTCTCAGGTGCCTTTTCTGCCGTGATGAAACTGGTAAACGCATTTCAGTAGCGCAAGCAGGTAAATTCTGGCAAGTACAAGTCGCTTGCGAATTACGATATAAAAAAATTATAATTACATTTATAACTTGGTCCACACTATACCTCACTGTAAGAGGTTATATAACACTGAGCAGTCTTTACAGTGCTCTGTACAAACCATAGTATTTCAGATTCCATTTCCTAAAATAGTGCTTTGAAATATGTCATCACTTTATGCAGTATCCAAACAAGTTCAGCCAGATACTCACAAATGTACTCATACACAGTCATATGATCTTACTGTGGTTTTACATAGTGCATAAATAATAATTTAATCACCAACTTCTCTATTTTGACAAATCTAAACTGTATGTAGAACGTAATTAGCAGCCAGATACTGCTAATCAAATGCACTTGATTAATCAAAGTGTGACCACCTCTGTAAGAACCTATTACATTTTACTGGTCTGGAGCAAAGGCAGCACAGTGGCATGGTGGTTAGCACTGTGTGTGTGGAGTTTGCATGTTCTCCCTGTGCTTGGTGGGTTTTCTCTGGGATCTCCGGTTTCCTCCCACAGTCCAAAGACATGCGGGATAGGTTGACTGGTGTGTCCAAATTACCCATAGCATGTGTGCACCCTGTAGTGGATTGGTGCCCCACTCAGGGTGTCCCCTGCCCTGCGCCCTATGTGTTCTAGGATGGGCTCCAGGCTTCCCCACAACCCATCACTGGATGAAGTGTATAGAAGATGACTGACTGGGCTGGATCATTTAGGTGATTCTTAATACCATTCCAGAAGTGCTGAAATTCAGTGAACCTTATCTGTGACCTACAGGTCTCAGTTAACATGTTGAAGGTTATAGGTAGATAATAAAGAACTAACCATTAACCATGACTAACTATTAACAATTTAAGAACATCAATACTCATCAATTTTTATGAAATATGTCATGATGTTATGCTACTTTTATTAATAAAGAACTAACCATTAATCACTAACCATTAATCACTAACTATTAATTAAATCCAAACAAACGAATATTGTAGTTAAGAAACAACATTATTCTCGCCTAGCAAGTTGCTACGCCGGTCAGCATACAACTGTCCTGCTGCATTAAACAGCTGTTTACTGGCCACGCTGGTAGGCGGTGCAAACAAATATTTTAATTGGTTAATTCTCACCAATTCGTTATAGAACTATAAAATAACAGACAAGCTTTGCTCATATGTAAGCTACTGCTGTAATTACACCAACAGGCTTAAGCTCAGTATCAATATTGTCAGACGAGTCTCAGTAACAAC
>JABJVR010000033.1:6721978-6737065 GCA_025773905.1 Chitala chitala | reverse complement strand
TTTTATTGTACAATTTCAGGTTTAGACCCATGGGACTTGCTACAGCACTTGTCCTGAAACATAAACCTGCAGCCCTCACCTAACAAATCCTCATTCTTAATCACTGCACCACCTGTTACCTATAGGGTAGATATACAACTGACTCATAAAAAAATGCTTGGAACATGATATGTTAAGTCAGGCGTCTATGGAGCTGGCTGCACACTACAAAGCTGGAAGTGATTTTCATTGGCTTGGAACTGTGCCCATAAATGGTTTGGAGCATTCTATGCTTTTCAGTCATTTGGGCAACGCTAAACTCATAAAGCGAGAGAGATATAAATCACCCAGGTAATAAAGACATTTCCAATGTTCCAAACATTTTTTTTTCTTAAAGTTGTCTGCTCCACAAATAATGCCATTCTGAATCCATCAGCCAAGTCAAAAGATTATGTTGGAATGAAAGCGGGAAAAGTAATTACAGCACGATCACAGTGTGCTAATACACAGTGCCTTTCAGTAGCTGGATTTATCATTTTAAAAGCACAGGGAGTAGGTTTTCCTGTTGCTGTCTTTCATGCCAACACAAGGAGGCACTCAGTCACCTTAAAAGTCGGCAGTGCCTGGGCACAGAGGCTGCCCTCTCCTTTGCTGTCTGTACAGGTAAATGGGGCCACGGTGCAGTCAGTTATGGTTATTTATTTCCATGGGTCCTCCAACTATTCAGAAGACAAAATGTGAGGCAAAGGATGCTGGGCACTCAGACTGAACAGTGGCCAAATGGCCAAAGCTGCCACAACTCAGAGCAGACACAGACAGAATTGGAACTGGTCAAAGGGGAGGCCCTTCTTAAAGACCTCCTGCAGTAAAAGACTGTGTATACACTCTGAGAATTATATATATATATATATATATATATATATATATATATACATACATACATACTGTATATATATATTCATGAAAGCTCTTCTCCAAGATTTGTGTTTCAAGTGCAACTTTGACATGTTTTCACTGAAAAGATTCAGCCTGAATTAGCTAACCTGTGTTCGTGGCATAGTGCCAGCTGAACATGTGCTTCTACAATGCACATGATTAGTTGCTCTGTGTTCATTCCAGAATACATTTTGGTAGAGGAGTTGAGTCTATAGAGATCAATATTCTAGTTGTCAGTATTCATATTTTTTAACTGTCATACAAAGTAACCAGTAACTATACCAGAAGTATCCCCATGACTGTCTCTAAGAGGAGAGTTGAAGTGCCACTGATCTCACTGAGAGGACCACTGTACACAGGTGCAAAACTTACCTGAATGATGCTTATACGTTACTGCCATACAAGGCTGGACAAAATCAAGTCTGATAAACACCTGCTTTTTGAATTACATAAAACAAGCAAATTACAATTATGTTTTACAGATGGATGCCCACCAAGTGGGATGGGTTGAGTGGGGTAACAAAGAATACTGTGTGTTTTCAAGTTAGATTAACAAATATAAAGTTCATTGCAATAACACCAAATTTATATAATGTATCCGGAAAGAATTCCTTTAGAGAAAAAGGATTAAACTAATTTTTAGATTGAAGTATGTTTATGTATTGTCTTACATATGGAAATGTTTGGTTTAAAATAAAGTATAAACTGTGGAATTTGAAAATAATTTCATGATATATGTTACATTGTGCCATCTAGTACTTCATATAAAAACTTTAAAATTACAGACAAAACTGCAAACATTGCTATTAAAGAAAAAACCATAGGTTTTTTATTTCACAATATTCATATTAATATCTGTACAGCTGGTAATTACATTTTAAAACCCGTTGCATACAGCGTTAAAAATGAATGCCATGACACAAAAAGACATGTACTGGTCTTTAACAGTCAGGCGCTCTGACTTCTCAACAAGTCCAGTGCACTGATAAGGTCTGTGGTGAGAGACAGTTATCAGTAAGGTGTCACACCTTCATGACGGACCAGTGAAAGAGGAAGTACCACCTGAGGAAGTACCGGTTCATTTTCATCACACTGCGGTACTGAAAGGTGGAGAGATTCTATACATGGGCAACGGAATTGTGTGCTGGCTGTAAAAAAATTTTGTAATGCATAATGGCATCTCCCACTCAGTTTTCATCATCTGTAGGTGAGCAGTTTTGACTTACCAGGTGAATCCTGCTATATAAAGGTGACTCTTTTTCCCCTTTATGGTGTATCTTCTTTGAATCAGTATTTTTTTTCTAACACTCATACAAGTCTCAGGGGAATTCACAGTCTCACACTGACACAATATGTTTGGATTATATTTTCTTATGTCTGATGTACACACGCAAACATGCAGACACACGCACACATGCACAAACACACACACACACACACACACACACAGGCATAGCATGTGAAGTTCTGAATACACAAAAAGACACACATCTGCATGTAAATGAAGCTTTGACTTCCTCGATCCTGGCAGAGCACTCTTGCATAAATTAATCAGCTACATTTAATAACGTTACAGAATATGCTCTGGTAACTACTTCACAGAATGCCGTTTAGAGGTTTCATGGCAAGGAAGAAAAGGAAATATGTAAGTAGTGCTTAAATTTTTTAAGAAATATGGTGTGAAATTTTGAAAAATCCCAAGTAAACAATCAGCAAGTGTAGGTTTTGTTGATGTTCAGTTTTTTTTGTCCAACGTAGAGTAATGTTTATTTTCGTTAAGATTGTCAGCTTTTAAAAGAACTGTTTTTCTAGGATTTGGAGTTGGGTATGTGAACCATATCGTATAAAATACTCTATAAAAACACCTTTCAGTATGACGAAAATGTAAATAATCCGTGTGTCAAAAGAACACGTATGTATTAGTGCGCCTGTAGAATTGAGCTCTTCTCAGTTAAGCCTTAGAGGAAATGGTTGCTAATCATAATGTTTGTTTGAAAAGGAAACACCGTGACAAATTTACTGAAGCCAGGAAGAAGTTATTAAAATCAGCAATTATACAAATTTTAATCAGTTATTGCTTTAATAAGTACAGAGGAATCAGAACGATTTCTCAACGAGTTTGAACATAAGTGACTGTGTTTCATGGGTCTACACAGATAACCATGAACATCAAAGCTGTGCTAAAAACCTAAATCCTGAGATGAGAATTTCACATTAATCATAGATCATGATGTTCATACAATAGTAGCCACATTCAGTCCAGTCAGCACAATCGCTACTGGTTTGCCTTAGAAAATGTGCCAGACAAACAAAAAACATGGACTCGTATTGGCGAACATTCGACACTGACATTCACGAAACACTTTGCGCGTTAGCTCTTCAGTTGACGTGTAAGCACACTGCTGTATCTTCATGGGAGGCAAGCTAATCCAGTGACAGGGAGGTGTGTGGCTAACGCTAAGAGTAACACGTGGTCAATTAACTTTGCTAGGGGATGCAAATGGAATTTCAACAACAACCCCTAACTACAGTAAGACACTCAATTCCACTCTGACCACTTGGCTACTTGAAAGTACACAGAAGCATGAAAAACAGAACATGTCCTCTTGAGGGGACAGGGTGGTCAGACACCAAGATGCACATATTCAGTCCTGCTGCATTATGAAGGAAATGCAGCTTCTCTGTTTTTTCTGTGTTCTGTGTGATGCTCCGAATGTTTCTATACACCATTGTTTAAAATCTTGCTTTTTTAACCAGTATATTACACTGTCAGACCTATTTTTTTTAAACACAGCATTATCCTCTAAACCCAGACAGATTACCATGTTTCTGTCCTGCTTTCCCAGCTGGCTGAGCATTAGGGTTCCTGTCCGCTCAGGGGCCCAGGTTTCCATTCACGAATTGGGGCTCTGCGGTTCTTCCCAGAGCAATCAGGAGTCCGTTGTGTCTGAGCGGTCTGGATGGATGAGCTAAGAAAGGTTTCCAAAGGAAGCTGGAAAAGGCAGAGGAGACAAGGAATACATAATTCAGGAACACAAGAGGGGGCCGTAAGCAGGCAAAAGCCCCCCACCACCCCCCACTCCGCCAGAAGCCCTTCCTCCATGAAGCTTCACTGTGCCATCAGTGCTGTCTTAGAAAATTAGGCTGCATTGTGGGCCTGTTTAAAACGCGAAAATGATGTGTAGCAGCTGAGTGCATTGAACACCCTCACAGGCTGTGCTTGTTTAAGTTAAGCTGCGGCAAATCAACAGTCTTGCTCCAGTAATGTGCATTTCCAGTTCACGCATTAGCGTGAGGCAGTTTAAGGCGAGCGCCTGACCTCGATGGATTCTGCATTTTTGTTTGTTTTTTTTTTTTTTGTTCTTCACCAGCTGAAGATTTTCAGCGTTTCGTGTAGAACAGCAGCACACAGGAAATTCCATCCCATGTAAAAGATTTGAGAAAACTGGAACGTACCATTACATAATGGGTGACTTTTAAACCTCAAATTAGTCTGTGGTCTTTGGAAGAATGACAATGTCTTAATTTAAAGTGCTGTCACCAAGTTGTTTAAGATGTTTGTTTATAGTTAGCACTGTCCACTGAGGACACACGCACTGTCCACTGAAGACACACGCACTGTCCACTGAGGAGTACTTGGTACTACATCTTGAAAGCCATCATAAATGCTTGCAACAGGAAATTTCAGGTAACCCTGTTTCTGTTAACAAAATAGTGGAAAAAGGTATGAAGGATTAAGTAAAAGGTGGACAGGAAGCAACAGATTTTACAGTGTGTGCCTACAGATGACAGGTGTGACGATGTGGTTTCCATGACAACCGGCCTCTCTGTCGACTTTGCCAAAATCAGATGACAAGAAGGTAGCTCACTAAGCCTCTTATACAGCTGACATTTGAGTTCAGGAATTTTTGCCACTGGACTCTTTGAAGGACTATGACACAAGATAGAGGCAGTTTCTGACCATGTCTATGAAGCACAGTTGTTAATATGACCTGGCAGATTTAATGGAAAGAAGTTAGTGGAGGAAAGCAGGAGGATATATGGTTAAGACAATACTCCCTTATTTTAAATGAATGGAACACCATATGGTTAGGAGGAGGGTTTATTCTAAAGTTTGTCTAAAATGTCGTCTTCACAGAAGAACTTTGTGGATCAGAATGCACACATTTTCTGGAGAACGTTGAATGTAAAACTACAAGAGCTGAAATATCAGGGTACCAGTCAATTGACAAGGTTAGGACACTCTTCAGCCACAAATGAAGTGGTGCTGACAGGCACCAAGGGGGTTATCTCCGCTATCATGCTGTCTGTGGAATGCCACAGCAGCACAAGGATATACAGCAAGAGAGATCTATTCAGTCTAGATAAGAACAACCAGTTCTCTGACATAGGAGCAAATAGCTTAAAGCAAAAATAAACCACACACCCCACACAAAGAGATGCAAGCTCACTGCACGACCCTGAATATTCTGGAAAGACTTGTTGGCCACATCTGTTAGTGGCAAACATATGGAAACATTCATTCATTAAACAATAAAAACTCCAAATAACAGTTCTGTATTGATTAGCCACCACCCCACCCCAAATTAGGCATAAAGCAGCACAGAAGATGCAAGTGCAATTTTCAATCTCAAATGCCAAGAGCAGGAATCCAATCTCATTATAAATTAAACAGGATGTTTTGGTACTTAGTATCACTTGAAAGTATTACTCTTTCAGCAAGCGATGGGAACACAGGTGCATTCTAGAACTGCGTCTCTCAAAGAGGAGTCACTGAAATGGCTTTGAAATACAAGCAAAGAAATAACTGGGATAAACTGACACTGAAAGGAAATATGTCTAAACAGAAAATTCAGCAGTGTGTAAATTCTTTCATAAGGTATCCTATGGATTGCACTTTCACATTGTACTGTGCCACATAAGTGGGTCTTAGCATAAAGTACAAAGAGGACCTTAATGAGGATTAACATCCAGCAACATTATTACTAGCTTTCAAATCCATTGCATTTTGCATACACACCCTGCAACTGTGATGTATCTCAGCTTGTCTCTCTCAGTAACTTCGTTCTCTCTTCATGATTTATTAGCCAAGATGAATGTCCTACATCTTATCCCTAACAAGACCATTATAATTGCTGCTGGACGGCCTCTCTGGGCAGTCAGCATACCAGCTGTTCCCAGATGTTCTGTGGGAGCACACACTGTATATACAACCAAAACAGCATTGTCTAAGGCATGTAACACAGGGATATAAGGTCCTCCTCTGTACCAGAGCCGGCTCCAGGTATATACCGTATAGTCAAATGCTAGGGGCGCTGTCCATCCCGTCCATAGGGGCATCACTGCAGCGATTTGTGGCAGACTTGGTTGCAATGTAAGAGGCACCAGCTAAAATCTTGCCTAGGGCACTAAATTGGTCAGGGCTGGCTCTGCTCCATACTACGCTTCCTTACCCGAACCCTACCATTGCAGGGCTGTAAACTTCAGCAGAATATTTTAAAGAGTTAGGGAGGGGGAGCTGTAACCAAAGCAGGGAGATGCTGTTCTCACTGTGGAATGGAGTTGGAGAGGCTGTGAGATGGTAAATAATTATTCTAAAATGGCAAAATGTCAGGGAATGTGTCAGGTAAGCAGTACGGTAGATTTCACTATATTCCGTTACATATAAAATTTCACTACACAACATGCCCAAGGCACAGTTGAAGAGTGATAAATTACAAGCGTGCCTCTTTCTCAGTGCGTGACGGTTGGTGACCCAATTCCAGCGCAAGCCAAGAGGAAGCTCCGAGACCTGCGTTATCGTGCTTTAAAGCTCTCAGTGGCCGTGCTGAGGGGTGGCAGTCTGAATGCTCAGTAGTCTCTAGGGACATGGGGCATCTTCTCAGACCCAAAGGACCCTGTGGCTCGCTGGGTTTTCGGTGTGACAGATGTGGATTCTACAGCCCCTCTCCCCATGCCATAAACAAGACCATCTGCACCTACTCAGGTTTACCCAGCTGGACCCACACACACACACACACACACACACACACACACACACACACACACACACACCTTAGTAGACCACACCCCGGGGTATTACTCTGCAGGCTGTCAAACATGATGCCTTGCAGCATCCCCACAGGAAAAGGGGCAAATCATATCTGGGATGACAAAGTCATCAGAGGTGAAACAGAGTCACCTGACCACGCACTCCTCAAAACATTGGGATGCCACATGACACAATTTCCCTGGAAAGCAAGTGGAAGCCATGCTTCCTCTACCTGTGAAAATAATGAAGACAGCAAGCTGCCTACAAGAGTATCAGCTGAGATGCAGTTAATCAAAGTGACATTTTAGGATGTCGCAGCTATTCGGCAGCTTTTTGGCACAATTGAGATACAACACATGAGGTCAACGGGGAGCCCATGTGCAGGCAACCTCATACGAACGCCCGCCAATACCGTCCTAGGGCTAACCAGTACCACACAGAAGCTCTGTTCTTTGTCATACGCAGCAGGGTGAAATGAGGTTTAGCGGTCACCCGAACAGGCCGTTCGACAAGGCTGACGTCTGCAGCGTATGCAGTTAGGGGCGAGCTGCGGTTGGAGTCACGGTGTAGCGTGAGCTTGTGAAAGACTGACACCAGCAATGGGTGGAACAGCGGAGCCTGCAGAAACCGTCATTTTAATTTCTCCTCACGCATGCTCTGTCCTTATCCCAGCATGTACATCCCCATAGAAACAAAGGACGATAAGTCATTAATTGCTGGAAAGACCAGCCATTTATTTTCTATCCCCATTCATCAAAGAGATCTACTCCCAGACCTCTTGAGACTGGCTTCAAAGACACCACAGCCCCAAACTTCAGGGGCACCCCCCGTCACCCTGGAGACAGCCTGCTTAATCACTAGGTTTGCTGATGTGGCTATCCCCGTGTGCACTCACCTTGGACACTCATCGAAAAATGCCAGACATCGCTAAAAAAAAAAAAAAAAATTGCAATACCTAAGAGCTTCCTTTCCACTCCCATTCTGTGTGCCAAATGCTTGACTTAGACTCCGATTAAAGAGTTAGTTTAGATAAACTTGAGGCTGATGCTAATATATATCTGGGTTCCACTGGGTTGTACGAACTGCTGCATTGTGTCAGAACTACCTGCTTAAGCGGTGGTGAGCTCTATCCGTTATCTGTGCGTGTTATCTGTGAACACAAACAGCATCTTGAGCATTTTGCCATCTCAACCCGTACCAAGCGCCACACAAAATGGCCACCCTAGCTCATTACAGTATATATAAAATGGCAGCTTCATATAATGCCCTCCTGAAAAGGTCAGATTGTTCTGACCTTCAGAATGACTGTTTGATACACAGGGAACACTCTGCTTCCCTCAGCTTATATATACTTTCCTCAGCATACATATACTTCCCCCAGGTTTATAAATGAAACAAAGCATTTTCGTCACAGTTACCTACAGTTCAACAACATCAGAGATGTTTGCCATTGGATTATGGATTTTTAAAAGTATCTATTTAGACAGCAGTGATAGACAGCTAATTAGCTACTAATATCAGGTCTCATATGCGGCATCATATATATTAATTTTATAGCAATATTGCTTCTTTGTAGGCTATAGTGTTTATTTTCATTACTGCATGTGTCATCTGCTTACTATACACGGAAATATACAAGCAGAGGTGTTGAATAAAGGAAATAATGGCTAATGTGTAAAATATAAAAAAACCAAATATGCATATCTAATCGTGAAGCTGTAATTGGTTTGGTCACTAATTAATGATGTCATGGTCAACAGTGTCATTAGCAGAATCATACACCAGGTTGCTGTTTCAGTAGAACTGCATCATCTGTATTTCACATATTTACTGACGTTTCACATTCAGGCCTACAGTATTTATGCCTTCCTCTTTTCCACACCGAGAAACACCTTTGATCAGAAATGTGATATCCATTGCACTGCTGCCTGCCAAATTTAAACGGATCTCTCAATGGCCATATTGCAAATTCAGGCGCGGTGTGAAATGTTGGGGCTGTAATTTCTGAAACCTGTGTTTTTAACTTCAAAAATTGCATGCCGATGTACTGTGACTGGAACAGACAGCAGAAAATCAGAGAGAAGGAGGCACACAGAAACCACACCGACACATCATGCATAAAATTCTCCAAGACAACACTAGCCTCTACTTATCAAACGCCTAATAATTAAATGAGTTTTGAAGAACAAAATATCCATTTAAATTTATCAGTGCTGAACACATGAACTGATTCGTTATTTAAACATCACTGAGCTAGCTGAAAGCTAGTTCATTACCTTAAACAGACAATGATTATGGCAAGAAATTAAATTTTACAATCTTATGATAAAGTAATTTATTATACCTTAATGTCACATGGCATTGAGCTACCTGAATCTATACTAGTTGTTAAAATTAAGATATTAAATGTAAAGTTGTTGTAAATAGTAACTGTTCAGCACTGTAGCAGAAAATATATTGTGTGCCACAATGTTCTTGTCCTGAAAAGTTAAACACAACAGGCATCTTTACCCTTGATAAAGCTGAAAAAATGTTGTTGTTCTGTTCTGATCTTAGCTACTCCAGAAGTGCTTTGGACGAGACGTATCGTTTGATGGCTCAGTCTGGGTTTCACCAGAAAGGCACGTTTCTACCTCATCTGGACCTGATGTCAGCACCATCTGTCTCCAATCCCACTCTCACAGTCACCTCCTCCAGGAACATTTATTACACTTCAGTCAGAATTTGGCTGCTGCCTCTACGGTGCACGCAGGTAAGAGGAGCAGGGGCAAAGACGCCAGAAACTGAAAAGCCCAAAAGATCATTTCTGCGCTGCAAACTACGACTGACTGCTGAACAAAAGGTCCTTGCATGAAACACGTGAATCAAAAGCACACAGGTGAAATAGAGGCTGATACATTCTACTGGCATCATTTGTGAATTTTTTTTTAAACAGCCAAAAGATGTCTGATATAATTTAAAATAAATGTTACAGCTTCTGAAACAAAACACATGCAAAAGAAAGGCTGAGTGTAACTGACTGCATTGTGGTTTGGTGACAAATGCAAGACTACAGAAACTATCAGAGATGATTTAATCTGCAGACGTGCTACAAGTTTCTCCAAAACCTCAGGTGTTTCAAGAACTTAATCAATTAGCTGACTCCATCTTTGAGTCAAGGCCTGTTGAACTGTTAAATTTAATTTGCCCCAAGTTAAAAATAGAAATCACTGACAGAGTTTTTATCCCCCCCCCATTAACCTCGCATGACTTCCTGGATCACAACTACCAGTGTTCATGCCAATCGACAGGGAAAGTCGCTGGTACTGCGGCACTGCCTCAAAGGGCAACTTGGAGATTATGGGAATTGACCCTCTGAGCGGCTGAAGAGCAGCCGAGGTCCACAGGCAGCATGAGATCAGCAAAGCCTCAGCATCACGCTCACACTAACAAACCAGCGGGTACCTCCGCAGCCTCCTTAACACCCGCAAAGCCCTGAAAATCACGTCTCTGCTATTCCCATCATACATTTACTGAATAACACACAGTGATTCTGATCTCTTCCACTTTCTCTAGGCTATCAAATTCATGGAGAACTCTTCCTGAATATAAAAATATTCAGATGTCAATCAAATTCTTGGCATATTAAGGAGTCACACACAGTAATTCAATTTTTTTATTTATCGACTGAATTCTGATTATAAGCGTCTTTAAAAGACAAATTAATGATGGTTGCAATGAGAATCGATAGACCTATAGAGTCGAGCAGTAAATTGCTTGTAAATTCAATTCAAGCAAACTCAAGTGAAAAGCAAACTATTCTATTCAATTAGCAATCTCTTTCTTTACAATTTACTCAGGAGGTAAGTGGCCAACAGGGTCAACTACATTAATGTTACAAGGAAGAAACCATTAAAAGTTTTTGTTGGAGAATGTCTGAAATGACAAAGCAGAATGACTGCAAGGTTAATCTGGTTCACAAAAGTTTTGACATGAGAATTCATTCAGGGTAGCTGCAGGTTAAGTGACACTGAGTTTCTTTACCTGTGGCCAGCTATGAGCCTCTGATGGCTCTGTCCCTCACCTCTGCTGAGCAGCTGTAGGTTGCGCACCTCCTCTCGAACCTGCAGCTGCAACACCTGTTGGAGGACCTCCTGGCGCAGTGTCTCCTGAACGATGCCCATTCGTTCCAGCTTCTCGCCATTTAACCTCAGAAGTGCCCGTCCTGTAGTGAGGAGGTTACAGCACAAAGGAGAGTAGTGACAGACAAGGGGAACGAAAGCAGCAGAGCAAAAAAAAAAAAAAACAATAAAGTTAGCCAGTAAAACAAACTCTCAATTTTCTCCCACACATGGAACATAATTACACAAATTTACAAGAGTAATTTCTACTGCTTTTTGTCAGAATTATGTTTGCCTACTTAGCACGGCGCTGCGTTGCCTGCCATATTTACTGCTCGCTCCATGAGAATTAACGTTTCGAAAATCAAATTATAACGAAGAGAGAAGATGGTGCAAATGTTTAAAACCATTTGCACTACTAAGATTAAAGAACGGGCTGATGGTGGAAAGAACTGCAAAAAAGAATCCGAAAATTTAACGTGTCATTACCCCCCACTAAGCATCTAATCGGACTGAGAACGAGGGACGCGTAGATCTCTTTTTCTTCTCGGTTAAATCTTTATGTCTGGTGCTTGTCCTTCAAATGCGGAAAGTGGATGAAAATTTATCATCGCCACGCCTGATTGGACGGAAGTCCACATCATAATTTGAGATATAAATCATCCCGTTGCCTTTCCCCATAAATTTCTGCACAATCCCTTTTAAACGCTAAGAACACACAATGACAAAAAGCAGATGTGTGTTCGTGAAACGGTCAAAGCATCCGTCATAATTTATGCAAAATTTCAATTACAAGTCACATGACACCATTTACAAAAAGAAAAGGTTAATGACAGCTTGTTAGATCATAAATATTACGTGACCTCAGATATTTTGGAAGCACGCCACAAAGCTTGGCTCTTTACAATGTTTAAAAGTCATAAAAAATAAATAACCATAATAATCTGCCAGCCATGGTGTTTGTCTGTCTCCTCAGACTTTCATGAGGTTGAAAAATTAATATTTCATAGGTCTGGGTTCCATGATGAGGGATTGCTGGAATCTGACCCTACATCCATCTTGACTGAAACCCCACTAAAGCCAACTGCAAATCATCTCAGGGCTGGCGTTCTTGCGTGGGAATCCGCACTGCACTCCAGAACCAGCAAAACGGCAGCCACGATAAAGACATGAGGAGGAAGTGGGGGCTGTTGGAGTACATGGGCAAGGCTGGCGGCTGCCAACAAAACGAAGACCAGACAAAGAGAAGACAAACAGGGAAAAAAAAATCAGGCCTTAGGTCTCTGAGCTGTCAGACAAGTCTGACTGGACGTGCAAAATGAGGGAAATAAAAGAAATGAAAAAGCAAAATCCTTTTGTTGCGTCTGACAGCGCTGGCACGACATCCCCTGGAGACAGTGCTTTTAACGGCGTGTGCGCCGTGAGACGTGTTCGCTGACATAACGCACGGGATGCCGATGGGGGGAGGGGGTTTTTGTAAGAGAAAAGGACTTTCCTTCGTTTTCACACCCTCTACATCATGCACCTATGCTCGGGGAGGGTTAGGCTCAGAGCTCTGTTTAAAGGGACTTGTGGGGTTTGTGGGGACCGCTGACCAACTTGTGTTGTGGTCCAGACAGTCCTTCTAGCTCCGGTAATGCATGGATGAGTAATCATGGACCTACGTTCTGACAAATGACTTGAACGAACCCTAGAGGATTTCCCAAAGTCATATATTACACCCAAAAAAAGTCATTTGGCCACTTGTTCCCTGCAGAAAAAAAAAAACACTTTCAGAAACATCAAGGTTACCTTGGATAACAGATTTGTCTATATTTGCCCTGTGGATTGGTTCACAGTATCATTCTGTTCCACTTTAATCTACTTTTCATCCCCAGTAACTTTGTTGTCTCGCACTCCCCTGCTCACAGCCCCACTTGTATGCCAGGGACACAGAATCTCAGTACAGTGATTATATTTGAGAACTTCTCCCTTTTTTGTAGATTGTCAATGAAAGCTTTACATAGATTTCCCTTAGGCTTAGTGAGATGAAGTGGCTTTTGTTTTCTGGCTGAGCTATTCCTGGGACCCCTTTAGCGCACACTCGCCTGCTTATTTGCCATCTTAATTCTGGGATGTATCCTCATGCACCTGTAGTGTGTGTCCTATCATCTTTTTCTGGAGGTGTTACAGGTGCACACCAAGGCACCTACAGAAGGAGAAAAATATTCCAACAACAGTGACAACAATTCATTATTATAACTATTTTCATGTTCTCTCAGGTGAGCTACAACAGGTAAAACAGCAGCTCAACTCAAAATACATAGAGAGTTTCCTACCGTACTGCTGTTCAATCGGTGTGTGAATATTAGGCCCCCAGACACTTTCTGACCTAATATTCCTTTGCCCTTGATCTTCTGTGTACAATTAGACAGAAGAGATGAATAGGGCTCAAGTCAATTCCCTTCAGAACAGCTTAATGTGCCTGGTAATAATTGCCTGCCGATAACACGAGCTTCGGTTATCGCAAAACAGCTCCACTCAAGAGAGGAAACTCTTTCAGTTCACCTACAGAGTTGTCATGCGAAGGTGAGGAATGGGGCACATTTGGAGGCAAAGATTGCTCTTAGTGCTTGGTGGCATGCTGTGTGTCGAGCACGCACTGTGTTCGACACAAACTGTTCAGACAGCCGTGGCAAGACACTTGAATGGAGATTGTCCTGCAGTGTTAACCTCTGCGTCAGAAGAGGCAATCTTGTTTGCGCTTAAGAGAAAATGAGCACTTCAGGAACAGCGGGACAATTATGGATGTTGAATCATTATGGACACTAAAAAACACCATCGAGTGCAGCACGTGACTTTGGAGATGTGTTACCACAGCAAAAAATGAACAGAGTTTAGGGAGATAGCTAAAAGTCAGCATAATCCTGAGAGGACAGGAATTGACCCTGCAGTTTTGAAAAGCATCTGTTCCCTTCCAGTGGGCTTAAATGAAACCGGTCTCCGCTTACAACGAGTAGCAAGGCTGCCTTGTACCACTGCACCTCTGCGCCTATTAGACGCCGCTGGTTTGCAGATCCTATCCTGTGGCCAACGTGCTTAAAGAAAAAGAGTCCAGCTGGGTAGGGAGGGGCCAGCTGGCACAAACTGATTTCTGTGTCAGTACAGAGATGATTAGGCTCTCCGGTATGGGGTAGACCAAGACAGACATTGAAGAAACAGAAATATATCCAGTACAGTGAAAATTTTGAACAAGGCCGGCTTGTTACACTTTGGTATTACTGATACACTTTGGTATGTTCAAATAGAACTCAAGATTAGTCTACTTAAACGTAGACCAACCAACAGCATGTTAGGATGTTACTGGACATGCAAGGATGCCAGAATGCCAGAGACGTGTGTTTGAAAGAGCAACATAACAAAAGGTGATGGACAATGTACAGAATTCGTCTGACACTAAATATGCCCTTGTATCAGTACTCATCTTCCTCTTCACCATGAGCACAACAACAAGCACACACAAACACACATAGAGACACATTCACAGATGCACAATGTACATGCCTTTCTGCCAATGCCTAACCTCCTCCTGACTGGAGGCTAGCCAGAAAAGATGGCTTCAGCGGGACGAATTTTATAACGAGATTAGTTACGCTTTTTGGTAATTGGCCATTAGTGGAAGGGTCAGAAAGCTGAATCCTCTAAGCCCCACACTGACGCTGGTGTGTGCACGCACGCATGTGCGTGTGTGTGTCTATCTGTCTCACACATACCTGTGATGGCGTGGTGTGAGAAGGTCTCCACGTAGGTGAGATAATTGTGCGGGCAGTGCTTCTTGAGCCACCTGCAGACATCCTGCTGTGTCCACAGCACCACGGGTTTGGACAGGCTGGACAGCGTGGGGCTCGTGTGGTACACAGCAAAGGCCTCCCCAGGCCGCAGCTGAAGCACGGAGACAAGCGTGTACACAGGTGAGGGGGCTAATCAAACAGAGTGTTCGCACAGCCATTACACATGCAGATATTACACACCCACACACACACACACACACACACACACACA
>JABJVR010000033.1:6689716-6708041 GCA_025773905.1 Chitala chitala | reverse complement strand
TGAGTGAGTGAGTGAGTGAGTGAGTGAGTGAGTGAGTGAGTGAGTGAGTGAGTGAGTGAGTGAGTGAGTGAGTGAGATGTCACTGGCAGAATACATGGCTGCCTCATTGTCTTTTCTGTCTGAACTTTACATTGGTTTGTTTCATGATATTTTCAGGTGCCTGAGGTCTGCTCTGTCTTAAGGTACACGTACACTGATCATTCTTGGAGTGAAACACCAAGTATGCAATATCCTTTTCTAACACTACTGTGACATTACAGTTTATTTCCTGTTAAATTGAAGAAGAATACTCTATTAGAATTTGTGTTAGAAAATTTTCAGAATTCAAATATTCCTATCCTGGAGATCTTCACTCTGACAGATGTTTTCAAAATGCAGGTAGTGTTTGTTTGGTGTGTTTTTTATAAAGCAGCGATCTAATTTAAATCTAGTTAGCCAAACATTAACCTTGATTGTCTCGTATAAAATCAGAAAGATTTGAAACAAACCTGTGAAAAGGGGCTGTAATTGCCATTTCAAGCTGACAATGACTCTCCTCCCAGGTCATCTCCTTAACTTGAATTTACTGCTGCAGTTATGATCTGCAGGTTTATCATGTGATTTTGCACCTATACTTCCACCAGCAGTTCTGTAAAGTGAGTTTTCAGCAACCAGTGGCACCATGTGGAGGGATTGACTGGGCCTTGAAAACAGCCCTGCAGGTTGGGTGCTGGACAAACCATTAACAAACCAAATGTCTTCTCAATATTGTTATTCCGGGGGGCTGTACAAACTATGTTCAAACCTATAAACCTATTGTGTAAACCTCTTGTGAATTTTATGGTTAGTATGTCCTATGACCATGTGATCTTGTCTGTACTGTCTCCAGTAGAGCCACACGTACCCCCCACAACATAGTGCTGTACTTGACTAATACTCGTTTTATCTTAGTGGAATTTATAAAACAGCATGTGCCTTTGGCTGTAATTACAAATGTCAGCTTTAAAACTGGTGTGTATACACACACACACACACACACACACACACACACACACCCCTCCCTCCCTCCAGGGCCTACATATCCGCATAACATCGCCACATTTAACCCACAACCCTCACATACTCAATCATCACTGCCTGCTACTGCTTTTGTCTCCCTGGGATTTAAATTGGCACAATGTTCTGTGTGTCCAGCCAGTTATTGCAACTAACAATGTTTTCACATGAAGTAATGAAACTTGTGATGAGATTGAGAGTTAATAATTAAATTGCTAAGGGGGAAATACTGAAGAAAAAATGCATCTGCTAGAGATATTCTGCCCTCTGGCTGTGGGAAATAGCCATGTTACCCACTAAGGTTGTCTGGCCTGCTCTGAACATTTTCTCCATGTTATTTTCAAAAATATTTTTCACATATATTCAGCATAGCATTTCAAAATAAATGTTGGAAAATGGAAAATCTGGAAATGGATGGAAAACATACTGAACATGGGTCATCTATGATTATATCACTTTTTGCTCTTTGTGTGTCGTGCACATCAGTGAAGTCTGTTTTGTACCCTGGTAACTGATAGGGATGCTTCTCTAAGCCTTGCCAAACTGTGACCCACTCCCCACCTTCCTGTTGTATCATACCTGCCGTACCTGCTTACGTATGGCCTCTGTACCTGTCCAATAGGTTCTCAGGAGCATGCACCAGCCTCAGCTGTGTGACCTCTGCCTGCCACAACCATTGATTTGGGATCAGCACTCAGGTAGGCCTGACTGAAAGGTGTGCTTAATGTGGACCTTATGGGATGACACCTTACCTGCCCCTCTGGTACGTATGTGTATGGAGTACATATGGGTGAAGATGGTGGCTAAGTGGCAGCTGGTGAGGGTAAACCAGGGACTGGAACAGGAGAAAGGACCACAGATGGAGATGCTGAGACTGTGGTGAAGGTCTTCTTAGAAATTAGACAATAATACAATTAACAGATTTTCATCTACAGAGAAAACTAAATGATTCTATTGTTCAAACTATACCACCGCATGAATAGATGCAGTAAAATAAACATAATGAAAAGACATTATACAAAATGTTTATGCTGCTTGTATCAGTGCTATTATGATTAGAAGTCTATGAAAAATCTGTTAATCTATTATGCCCTTTTTAGAAGTTAGAAGTTTAGAAGTTATGTTTTGTCTTCATGTTGCACGTGACTAAAGTTGGTGTATTTTACATGAAACTTTAAAAGGTGGGCACAGCCTGTACAGGGCACAGCTGCCACGCTGATGACAGGGAATTTCATCCAGGCCCTTTTCTCAATTAAATGGGTCAGAACAGAGGCATAAATTCAATACGACACTTCCACTGTTTCCATGATGCCCACTCAGCACTGAAGTGCAAACTTTTCCAGTAAGATAAAGATCTGATTATTGGATTTTTAGATGCTGACTAACTGAACAAAGGCCTGGTACTGCAGGGTGGAATAATAAGGCAGGGGATGCAGCTTTACCAGGTAGAGAAGAGCGACCTGCCATGTGGCTGATAACACACACACTCACAGTGCCTGGACATTTTAGATGCACAACACACGTCATGCCATGAATTTTAAAAAGCCTCTAATTGTACTTGGGTTGATTCAAGCGTCAGAAAATACGATAGACCAAGGGTTATTTATTTTTTTATGGCATGGTTGAGCTAAGCAAACTAATAGCATAATGAAAACTGCTCAGGGCTGTTTTGGTAAAGACATTAAAAAGAATGTGGGTGGAAAAACAGACTTCTAGCTTTTCAAGTTTGGAAAAGGACATAAAAAGGTGCATATAGGAACATGAGAAACACAGAAAGGCACTATTAGTCAAGGTAAAACTAATTAGCGGCAGTTCTTGACTGCTGAAACAATGAAACCAAATCATTTTAGGGTACGGCAATATGCAAGTGTTATTCTGCACCATCACTAATTACCATGTGCTTTGTTAAATAGGCATAATACACTGAGCCTCATAAAGCACCCGGAAAATTTGTGCAGCAGACAGAGACACACGGCATTTGCTATAACAAATAGAGCATCAAAAAAATTGAAACATGACAGCAAAAATGAAGAAAAGAAAAAAAAAAAAAAACAACAAATTGCATGCAGGAAATAACAGTAATGACAATATCAGTGTCTGCCATGTTTTCACTGATAAAGGGTGTACTACAGAAACTTCATAGTGTTTGTTTAACTTCTTGACTCATCTTTCACAGACAGCAATATAGTACTGATACCAGTATGGAAAGCCTCACAGGCCGTGCCTCTGCCACACATAATTATGTGGCTGTCACACGGATTTTAGCCTTTTTTTGCTTTGGCATCATGTGGCCCCTTTTCGCTCTGCTCCAGATGCTTGCTGTAAGATGAAAATGTTACCACTGTTGTATGTAGAGGAGCTGTGATAGGACAGGCAAAGGCAGGCAGTTGCCCGGGGCCCCAAGTTGGGAGGGGGCATTTGGGGGCAGACGATTGCATAATACACATTGGAACGACAAATCTGCAGAAATCCCTTTGAAGCATTTTGCCTAGGCCCTCCAGAGTCTGTAGGGTCGCCTCCGGTTGTATGGACAATACCTTAAGGTAGATGCTAGCTCACCTGCTTCTGCATGGGAAAACCACACAGGCCTGTCTGCTCACAACCCCTGCAGCAGACTCCCTGGCTCAGTTTGGGTACATTTAATTACATCTTAATTATAATTCAGTAGCTGTGCTTTTACCACGCTATACCACACTTTATTTTTACTTCTATAAGCTGAAATGAAAAAATTTGGATACTTGCAATAGAGATCTAATGTGATTAACTTCTATTGGCATAAAAGCTATACATTTAGATGCTCTTTTATTTGAAATAATACATTTCCTTCTCAGAACCAATATTATAAATCTCATTTTGGCATCATTAATTATGTATCGAGTATGTCTATTTTATTTTTCCACGTGTAATATTCAGCTGAATGATTCATAACTTAGTTTTGTCTCCTTACATGTAAATGTTTTATCATTAATCAGATTTGGCCCCTTACAGCACCACCACAGAGACGGTTTTATTTCTGTCAAAAAATTGACAGGAAGCAGATGTCACATGGGTGCTCGTTAGCACAGGGAGACATGGCATTGGCCCTCTTTCTTATCTACAAAAAAGCCCTCTGCTGAACTGTGGACAAGACGAGGAAGACCGTATAGGACACATGTTTAGCCTTGTTAATTAATGAAAGGCAGCATCAATATTAATTGATTTCAAAGCAGATGTTGATGTCCAGGAGGTAGAAGACGTGAAACTCGCGTGTGACAGACAGGGCTGAGTAGCAAAGCAGGTTCTGAAGGAATAGTAATGACAGAAGTTAATTAAAACTGCTGCATGGAGGTGTAAACTGTTAATTAGATTAGGCAACAAAGTGATCCAATGTTAAGGTTTTTGAGCACGTTTGTTAATTGGAATAATTCAAATATTTAATCAATTAGAGGGCAGGTATAGCATGCAAATTATTAGTAGTGACTCATATTGCTTCGCAAAACTCGCAACCTGAGCTCTTCCCATAAAAAACAATAATTCACTTTGGGTAAAAAGTGTCAGGCCAGCAACTGAATGCATTTAGGATGCTTCATATTGGCAGAACAGGAAATCTTGATTTCTGTAACTGGGACTTTCTTTTTAACTAATAAATCGTTGTATGTCAGACGAGTGCCTTTGTGTCTCCTACATTTTCTGCCATATTGTATACATATACGTAAAATGGCGAGACAGATAAATGAAACAGGATGATCTGGGAAAACCACCTAGACAGGCAGAGGGGATAAGGGTGTTTAATTAAATTCAGGGTATATTTGAGAGTATTTGAAGACAGGATGTCAATTTAAAGTAAACTGAGCAGAATAATTAGAGAGCCAGAGAGAGGTAACAAAATCAAGTACCATATCTTTACATTTTTTTTAATACTTTAATGCCCCTCATAATGGAAGGTTCTGCTCTCCAGACAAAATCTTTAACAGCTATTTAACACTTGTATGCTGTAACTGCAGTATCAGTACAGGAGGCCGGAAGTGGGAGTGTCAGCTGCTATATCCGCTTTTATTGTAAGTGTAATGAAAACACTTGGATCCACGTTGCAGAGCCAACCTTTATTCACCAAAGCAGCCAAAGCACAATGGGTCAAGAAACAGGTGTGAGGTCCAGTGGCCAGGGAGAGCCGTCCACAAGCGTAGACTGGGGATGGACAGAACACAAGTGAGAGTTAGGGACCCTGGGCTGTGGAAGACACGTAGCAGGGGAAGAACCACAAGGCACTAAGGAAGTTGCCCACTCAGTATACATGCCATAATGTAACACTTCACAAGGGGATCACTGTCTTTTAAAGCCCATCTTCTTGATTGTGTGAGTCTGGTAGCTGCTAACGAGGAGGGCATGACAGTGTGGTGAACATACAATGAATTTGATTCAGGTTTCATGGCTCTCAGTGTGCTTTTTAACTTAAAAAGAACAACAGTATATGTATAATTATATATACTTGTAAACAATGTGAGAGCTTAGTGATATGTACAGTGGTTATATTTACAGCCTATTGCACTCAGGTGTTTGGTGTATCCTGTAATACAGACAGACATGGGTTAACTGTTCATGAGAGTGATGGCACAGGGGAGGAAAATGTCCTTGTACCTGGCTGTTTTGGCCTACAGCATCCTGAGGCGCCATCCGGAGGGGAGGAGCTCAAACAGTTTGTGTCCAGGGTGTCTTTATTTTCATCCATTTGCATTAAGTTTTACCTTGCTGGTGTCAAGATATCTGCCCTTAATCAGATTATTTTTGCTGTTTGCAGTCATCATGCTCTATCAGTTAAGCTCTTTGGGACCTGCACAGCCTTTCTAAGTGTGAAGCCCACATCTGTGTTGCAGAAGGGCAGGTGATGATGGAGCAAACATATTCATGAAATATTTTTTCCTCTCTTAAAGCTCATTTCCAGCTGAGGTTACTCCTCTGGTCCAACTGTACAAGAGTGTTTTTCTTTTTTGTAAAAGGTTAAAGTTCCCACATTGTAAGGTACGACACATCTGGAGAATGGTTTATCTGGTGTTCAGTGCTGTGTCCTGAACTGCTTTAAGAGCCAGCACAGGGCCTTAAGGCATTGTGCATCATATACTGACCTTTACACTTTAGCAGCAGTGTTGCTACAATTCTTTCAAATGCATTATTAGTGTTAGCAGTTGTAGTGGTCTTAAAGGATGCAATAAGTGTATTATGTTGGAAAAGTGAAACAACTTTTAAAAATATGACTTTTTTTTTTCTTTACAAGTTAATGACAGAAATACAGCCCTGCAGTTTTTCATTTGATAACACATGGTATGTTCTTGGAAAAAAAAAAAGATGCCAGAAGTGCAAAGTGTGTTTAAGAGGAACATATAAAAAAGACTCAAGTGTAAGACAGAGCAAAAGCAAAACCAACAGGATTCTTTGTGCAGGCATTTCTCAGGACAGCCCAGCACACGAAGGGTCAAAACAACATTAGTGAATGAATATATTCAGTAGAAGGGTCATATGAGAGCTTTTCCAATACAGCGTTAGTGTGTGTGTGTGTGTGTGTGTGTGTGTGGAAATCCCACCTTCCCTTAAACAGAAAACACAGGTTGAAAGCAATGCAGTCACCAAGAACAGAAACAGAAAGTTCAATAATCTTAACCGTATCTTCCCCCATGTACTGTATTTCACTGCACTGTATACACACACACACACACACACAAAAATGTGTTCTTGTCTGTGGCCTTCTGGTTAGTGACACCAATGCGTTTTATCATTGCACATTAGTATGCTCACTGAAAACAGGATTTACGACACAAAGAATTCCCAGAGGCAGTCACATCGTGAAGATTAAGGCAATTATGTGTGATTACTGAAATCGCGTTGTTTCTGTGTGACTTTTATTATGGAGCTCCTGCAAATGCTCCCATGTGGCAAGTTCATATTACCATACTTATTTTACACCCCTGATCTGGTGTACGTGATTCTGTCTAAGCAACGCTGGTACTATCTCTGTGGGTTTGCCCTAAGACATCTGTGCTCACGTTTGAATTTGCTGATGAAGTTGTCCATGACTGAGTTAGGTGCTGTTCTTCTTCATCAAATGCAGATGTCGTCTTACACAGATTTGTTGCTGTTATTAACAGTTTAAATTGTTTAATAGTTATTTAAACCAGAATGCTGGTGAGTTCATGTATTAATTTTAGGATATAGTTGGGAACTATCTCAGAATCAGACTCTGTTAATTTAAATGTTCTGCTGATGCAATGAAGGTGTCCCATTTCCTTTTGAGATATTTAAATAGATCATGAACTACTGTTTTTGCCTATTTTCAAAACATTATGAAGCTTACTGCAACAAACTAAAGGGTTGAAATAAGGGTAGAAACAAACTGAATATCACAGTGAATATTATAAGCGTTAATCTTTAAAGGAAATGCTAGACACCTCTCATGGGTTATAAATTTACTTTAACATCCCTGTCCGACGTTTGGCCTTCATTTCAGTGCATTTGAAGTGATAAACATCCGCTACATGAGAGTATCTTTCCACGCTATGCTGATGTATGTGTTACACCACTGTACTACAAAAGGCGTATGGAACATTTTTACCTTTTTTTCAATTGTTATTTAGTCCCTTAATGTCATTGTTGTTTAATTTACCTCCTGCTCGATTATTTAGATGGTTCTTGGTTTATTGGTAATTCTTTCTTCAACTACCAACTCAAACTATGAGGAGTGTTGTATTTGCAAACAAATTTTCATATTCTGTATTGTTATACAAGTTTATTGCAAATATGTGTTGTTATATATTATAATCATGCAAATTTGCAAGAAATATTTTTAGTTTTGTTCTATATGCAGGTTGTCATGTCTAAAAACATGGTACTTTTAATAAAAATAAGTGAGCAAGTTGTTCTTTTAAGAGTTGTTTGTTTTGCTATTACCTTCCTTGCTTTTTTTCTTGCAGGTTTCCTTCTACCTTATCTCTGACTTGCACCTGTTTAATACATGCAGTCAGACCATTTGCTATGTTTACACCTTGATGTTTCAGTAATATGTAAATTTAATAAATGGGAACCTCAACATATAAAATTTGCATACGTTTTATTTGTAATCAATAAATTGTTTAGAGTGTTGCTGTTTAAAACTAATTACTGGAGCTATTGTTTCGCTTAATGACAGGTAAAAAGTTGTTCTTTTCTCACGCCTGCCTCCTGGTGGTGCAAACATGGTGTTCTGTGTCCATCTTCACCATGGGGCTGCTGTGGTCTTGAACCCTACAGCATAACATGCCACATACCTGCAAACCTCCACCCTAAGCTGTGTCACCTCCCTGTACTGCTTCTGCTTCCTTTCAGGTTCCTTCAGCCTGCTGGTTCCCAGTAGGCCATCCAGCACTATGCATCCCTCCCCCAAGAAAAGGATTGCTGGTGTTGATGTACTCGTTGTCAAGGTAGGAGGTTAAGGATCCACAGGAATGAGAGGGCCATGCGAACCCAGCGAATATTCCCTAGTATGTTCTTACAACCAAACCGGGAATCAAATGCAATAACTGCAGATTACAGAACAACCTTTGTTTTCCAGATTGTCAGTCTTTCTTTATTAAAGAGCATTATTAACACAATTTATTTGCAGGAATTAATTACAGTTATTACAAGGATGGATGGAATAAAGTTAAAGCCAATTATGAAACAGACAGTGCTTTCTCAGCAGCTTTCCATGCAAATGTCAAGATTTTAAACTTCAACTTATCATGTGATTAAACATATTCCTTATTGTACAAGAATAATTTATAGAAAATAGCCCCCTCTTCCATATGACACTGACAGTGACTAATTACATTTAAAGTAAATAAAATATGAGAGGCGGTTAAAAAATAATGCATAGTCACACGCAACGGGAGAACAAAAATATTGTATAGAACAGCATACTGCCATGTGGTAGCTACATTCCCCACCTACAAATATGCCAAGTCTCGCTGAATTTCGTTTACTTGTTTTTTGTCAGTAGCCATTACCATGGAGTTGTGTGCGCCTGCTATGTCAACATGCAGTGATGAAATTTTTAACAGCCGAAAAAGTGAACTCTGGGGACATTCGTTGTTGTTAACAAGGCATTTGTGGTGATTAAACTGTTGATCGAACTGTTGTGAATAGGTGGGCAATGAAGATTTGTGCATTGGAAGGTGGTAAAGCAAATATTAAGGATGAACCTCACAGTGGATGACCAGATTCTGTGACTGATGAGAAGCATTGTGCGTTACTGCCAGGGCTTTTGTGCAGTTGAAATTGGAACTCATTCCACACCCTCCATACTCACTGGATTTGGTGCCCTGCAATTTTCACTACTTCCTGAATTTAAAGACGGACCTTAAGGGCATTCATTTCACTATGGATGATGAAGTGAAGGATGCAGTGAAATTGTGCATCAAGGAAGGACTGTCAGAATTCTTCATTGACAGGATGAGAAAACTGGTTCACCATTGGGAGAAATGTATAGCTCTAAATGGTAACTATGTTGAAAAGTAAATGTAAGCTGTTGTAGCTAATAAAATGTACTTTTGTGCCTTTTTTGTTTCATTCGAATATCTCTTTCTGTTCGCTAGTTATTATTGAGTGTACATTACTTTTCAGCTGCCCCTTGTATGTGTATCTGCATTTGTAACTGTTCTCACTGCCAGGATCTATGGCTCTGTGCTCTCTGCAGCTCTATACTGTTCTGTGTGTGCATGTTGACTCACTGCATGGAGACCCCACACACTGGTTTCCGCGTGGGCAGCCTTTGACTACTCTTGGCACGTTCCAGCCATCCTCATTGCCCCAGTCGCCATTTTTGCCAAATCCTCCACAATCCAATTATCTGCCTGGTGTCCAAACCCAATTTTCACAGTTCTCTCCACTGCTATGCAAAGAGGTGGGTCTGCTCCAGCCTGAAGCACTATGGGAGGGAGGCTCCTACACCTCTTCTAGTTCACCGGGAAAGTGAGCAGCCTCGCAAAGTTTACCTGTGGACTGCATCAAAGAGCTTATCTTGAAACCAGTCACATAGACTAATTAGGCACAAGGAATGTTAATTGGGACATAAGACAAAGCTAATGACACAAGACAATAGATTGATCTAAGGAACAGAGAGACATGGCAATACTGGACAAAGAAAGCTGACATAACTGATACTTAACGGACTGTGACCAAGTACAGATAACGAGGTGAATAAACAAGGTGGCAAGGAGACCTAGACAGGGAAGCAAGAACAGGACTAAGACACCGGAAAACCTGACCAAATATACTGTTAAGCCAAGGCTAAAGGGCTGGAGGTGTGATCCTGTGCCTGGGCCACTACATCAAGCATCACAGTGTGCAGTTCCTCAAAATTAATGCACAACAATGTGACATCGCTGGACCAATAAGAATTTTGATACTTACCACGGCCATGCTATAAAAGGAGATGACATTGCACTGTGCAAGGCTGCAGACTTTTCATACCAGAGCTGCAAAATTTATGATTGGATATCGTAAAGGTTTTTAAGATCCAATGGTATTAACCTAACCATATTGCCAAAATCATGAAGTGTAGAAAATGGCAATATCAAATCTTGTTTTGATCATATTCTGTTAAATGTTTTGGGATTGTTATATACTGCAATCAGAGAACAATCCTCAAAATTTATTATACATCTCCACTCAGAAATCAATGTCCATGACTGTAAAAAGAAGCTCTCATTTTAAAAAACAATATCATAAGTATGAAGACCCCCTAAAAAAAAAAAAAGAAAAAGTATTTTAGTGTAGCAAGGTTATTGAACAACTGAACCACAAATCTGAGCTGTGCTTACAATTATTCCTGGTTTTCTAGTTCTTCAAAACTGAACCAGCTAATGACATGTGTGAATATACTACTGTATGCAACCATCTTGTGGACTTCTGGCAGTTATTAGCCAGTCGTCTTTTCATTCGTTTTTTATGCCACTTATTCCTGGTGAGGGTCACAGGGAAGCCTGGAGCCCATCCCAGAACACAGGACCAACCCACCACAGGACACACACACACGGCAATTTGGACACACCAATCAACCTAACCTGTATGTTTTTGGACTGTGGAAGGAAACCAGAGAACCCAGAGAAAACCCACCAAGCACAGAGAGAACATGCAAACTCCACGCATACAGATCCAATGCAGGAATCGAACCCCAGGCCTGGAGGTGCATGGCGATGGTGCTCACCACCACACCACAAGTAATTATGTTCTGTATCTTGAAAGTCAATGACCTGTGAAAAACCTGCCCATCACAAGACATTTCATGGGAGAGCAAATGGCTAAATAAATAAATAAGTGTGGTAAAAAGCGACCATAAGTCATGTGCTGTTTTGTTGGGTGTGCACTGACACCCAGTGTTTTGTGCCAAACAATGAAAGATGCTTCACTGCACTTTCTCCACTACAGCAAAAAATGAAATGCTAGCAATATTACGGGGGCAGCAGATTAGATAAAAAAAAAAAAAAAAAAAAATCTTAGATCAAATTATTTCATATAGTGCTTACAGGATTTTTTGGCAGGTTGCTAACATGCCATATGTTGCTGTACATTAAATGACCTCTCAAGCAGCACAAGCACTGAATAAATAAAGTGACTGACAATAATTAGAGAAATCCTTCACAGCCTGGATCTTGTGCATTCCCATACTTCTATTGGTTTAGTTTGCTTAGTGCTGTTCTTGCGTTTGCACTTTTCTTAGCTGAATGCCTTTCCGTTTTTCATTTAATAAAATGTCCTGAGCTACACTTTGCTCATCCAGGTTTCTGTCTGTAATTGTGACAGAGAGAATGAGTAAATTTACTCTGTATTCATTTCAGAACCACCAGTACTATATCTTAGCTGTGAAATTGTAAATATTACTGTCTCAATGTCTCCTTTAGCACATAACTAGTGTTGGGAGAGTTTAGAAATATAATAGGTTACAAAATGCTATACTGCCTGGCCAAAAAAAAGTCATGAGTACCTCTGGAAGCAGTGTTATTAGCTGGTATTGCTTCAATTTGTCTGGTCCTCAGCAACATCATACTGCAATAAAATGACGTTAGCTGAATATTTGAATCTACTAAACGGCCAGGTTCTCCCATCAGTGGATTTTTTCTTCCCTGATGACGAGCTGACAGTGCCAAGATTCATCAGGCTAAAATTGTGAAACAGGGGTTCAAGGAGCATGAGGAATCACACGCACGAACTAGCCACCACTGACCTTTACCTCCTGGGACGTTTTGAGGGTGTGCTGGAGAAGACTTTAGAGTGTTTCTATTCTCTCGTCATCAGTACAAGACCTTGGTGAAAAATTAATGGAAATGTGGATGAAAATAAAGGCTGATATTGCATAAGCTCATCAAAACAATGCCATGGCTTTTTTGGCCAGGCAGTTTAGTTACCCTATTAAAATGTCACAAATGAAATGTCACTTTAAATTACTTCAACAAAGTAATTTATTACCTTTTATTGCTTTTTGATTACTTTTATAACAAATGTTTCAACCTTGGCAATGGAGCTGAAAAGTTCTGAAAACCAATTTAAACCAGGTAGTTACTTTGCATGGATTTGGAGAGTTTTAAATTTCATTTAACATTTATTCATTTAACAGACACTGTTGTCCAAAGCAACTTACAAATGAGTAGGAGCACACATGCCAGTTAAAACGAGGTCAGACAATCTCTAAATATCCAGCTAACAGTAAGAACTATCCAATAGACAAAAAGTGCTGTTTTATAGCCAAAATGGATATGCCAAAAGAAGGCATTCCTGCATGGTGACAAGATGCAAAACATCAGAATGAATGTTATAGTCTACATATAGTCTACATATAACTTTTACCAAAAAGAACATATTCGGATGTAACCCCATTGTTAGCACCAACGTTTAAATTAGTAACTAATTTAATCGTGTTTTTTTCAGTAACTGTAAAGGTTTATAATTACACTTATTTATGTGATGCCATTACATGTAACTAGTTACTCCCCAACACTGCAAATTACTTATACAATATACACTATGTTGCCAACAGTATTGGGACGCCTGCCTTTGCACGCACATGAACTTTAATGGCATGCCAGTTTTAGTCCATAGGGTTCAATATTGAGTTGGCCCACCCTTTGCACCTATAACAGCTTCAGGTCTTCTGGGAAGGCTGTCCACAAGGTTCAGGAGTGTGTCTATGGGAATGTTTAACCATTTTTCCAGAAGCCCATTTGTGAGGTCAGGCACTGATGTTGGATGAGAAGGTCTGGCTCGCAGTCTCTGCTCTAATTCATCCCAAAGGTGTTCTATTGGGTTGAGGTCAGGACTCTGTGCAGGCCAGTCAAGTTCCTCCACACCAAACTCACCCATCCATGTCTTTATGGACCTTGCTTTGTACACTGATGTGCGGTCATGTTGGAACAGGAAGGGGCCATCCCCAAACTGTTCCCACAAAATTGAGAACATGAAATTGTCCAAAATGTCTTAGTATGCTGACACCTTAAGAGTTCCCTTCACTGGAACTAAGGGGCCAAGCCCAGCACCTGAAAAAAAATATCCCCACACCCACCAAACTTTACACTTGGCACAATGCAGTCAGGCAAGTACTGTTCTCCTGGCAACCGCCAAACCCAGACACGTCCATCAGATTGCCAGACAGAAGCATGATTCGTCACTCCAGAGAACACGTCTCCACTGCTGTAGAGTCCAGTGGCAGTGTGCTTTACACCACTGCATCTGACGCTTCGTATGGCACTTGGTGATGTAAGGCTTGGATGCAGCTGCTCAGCCATGGAAACCCATTCCATGAAGCTCTCTACGTACGGTTGTAATGTGTTAATCTGAAGGTCACATGAAGTTTGGAGGCCTGTAGCTATTAACTCTGCAGACAGTTGGTGACTTCTGTGCACTGTGCGCATCAGCATGTGCTGACCCCGCTCTGTCATTTTACGTGGCCTACCACTTCATGCCTGAGTTATTGTTGTTCCCAGCTGTTTCCACTTAGTTATAATACCACTAACAGTTAACCGTGAAATATTTAGTAGCAAGGAAATTTCATGGATGGACTTATCGCACAGGTGGCAACCTATCACAGTACTACGCTTTAATTCACTGAGCTCCTGAGAGCAACCATTCTTCCACAAATGTTTGTAGAAGCAGTCTGCATGCCTAGGTGCTTGATTTTATACACCTGTGGTCATGGAGGTAATTGGAACACCTGAATCCAATGATATGGAGGGAAGTCCCAATACTTTTGGCAATATAGTGTATGTTAAGACAGAACACGGTAAGCATGATTTATCACTTATGGACCTTTTTCAGATTTTATTTATTCTGGAAAATTATTTTCAATTAAGAGTATTCTGATTAGTATTTTAACAATACTATTTATATGGTTGGAAAATAATGGTCAGTATGTTGCTGTAAGTTTAAATCAGTGCCAGTACAATAGACAATCATTCAAGGGGATTGTTATACTATTGTATTGTATTTTATGACTTTGTATAAGCTTTTTGCTCTTTAACTGGGTATTCCTTGGCAAGAATTTTGTATTCTTATTACATCAACTGAAAAAAGGCTAATGAGTTAGAAGGAAGGGTAAGGTGAGCTGACCTTTATTCTTTATCTTTCCATAACATTGAGATGTAGCTACATAATTTGATTGGCATCTATAACAGGTTATATGAGTCTGCCACCTGATGTCAGACCTCACCTAGATGCTACCTGTATCTCACTACACCATATCAGACTGCAGTGGATTTTTTTTTTGTTCTTTATGTTCAAGAAGCTACTTAATTACCATCAAGCTACATGATTGTATCTCTTCCGTGTTACATGTATACTGATAATTCATTTCCTTAAACACTGCAGCTAACAGGCTAAGACCAAATACTAAAACAAAGCAATTTTAAGATTAAGTCATTTTCTTTGATAGGGCTGTTGTTTGTGACATGTACGACTAGAGACATTTGTGACCATGAACTCTAGTGAACTCCTATACTTCAGGTCATGTGCTTTATACAACATGTCATTACAACACTTTTTGAATTTTAGCTTTCTAAAAATAAACAATTGGAAAAACCTTAAGTGAGAATTCAGATCACATATTGTGCAAAGAATGTTTAACTGTCAACTTTTTGTTGTATACAATATATAATTCAATTCAATTTATTTTTATATAGCGCCTTTCACAACAGCATGCCTCAAAGCGCTTTACACAGAAAATTGAAGAAATCAATACAAATGAATGAAGCCAGACAACAACGGAGGAGAAGAACCAAAAACTCCGCAACGTGGAGAAAAAAAACCTCTGGGGGCCCAAGGTTGACTGGCTGCCCAGCCCCTCCTGGGTATCCTAATATAATGAGAATAAAGGCATTCAATTCAACAATGCAGTGATCTTTCTGTCCGGTGCTTGGCTAACTGTATTTCTATAGGAAGTGAAAGAGCAAGGGATAGAAAGATGATAAACTGTGCTTAGCAGAGAAAAGTAAAGGGAGATCACAGCCTCATCTGACCAAGACATGCCAACGGAGGTCTCTCACTGAGGCATCATTTTGGTAAATTAACCCATTAATCTCTTTTACAGGTCATAGCACCAGAAACACACGTGTGCACATGCATAGATTTTTCTGTATTATATTTTTCACACACACACACACACACACACACACACACACACACACACACACACTTGATTTCTGCCCCCTCAGCACATCGGAAACCAATTAAGGTCTTTTCCGCATGTGAAATGTTGACACTGAGATTCTGAGAAGTTCCTTTGCTCAAGTGCTTTCCCATTTTTAATCACGCTGCAGCTCACAAACAACGAGCCGCCTATGGGCTGTTTCAGCTTATCTCTACATTAAACTGTCAACGTTCCGTAGTGGCATTTTAAAAAATCATCCTAGTGTGCATTTTCTGGTTTTGCTGAGTGGAGGGAGAATTTGACATACGCTCATTACGTAACCACTTATGAAGCAGCAGAGGATGGGATGTAGTCACAGGGCCTTCATAAGTTCAGTCATGAGACGTGCCTGACAGTTTTGTCTGCAGTAGACAGACCTTGAGGTGTCAAAGTCACACACAGTAGTTCACACCAGCAGATTTCAGAGTACATTAGAACTACATAAGAGGTGGATTTTACTATGCGCAGATGGTAGAGGTCTGCGATGGATGTGGGTAAATATAATGCGCAATTCAATTCTGTCAACAATGGCCATCTTCTGTCCAGACGTAGAGAGTTTTAAATTCCTGTTGGATATTGGAATACGGTAAAAGCAAAAGTGATCAACCATAGTCAGGTGCAAGGATATAGCAGTACTCATTTTACTGAAATGCTGGTTGGTTTTGGGTCCATATTGTGTTCTGTGCCTTGTTCTTTGTTCTCTCTACCAAGAGTACATGCCGCACTGCATGATTTTATGTGTGAATTTGCTTCCTTGTTTAAGCACAAGGATAATAACTCCTGGTGGATCAGTGAAAGCCTCCCTAATGGGCCCTCTGAAATCAGGTGTGAGAAACTGGGACATGTTCAAGGAAGAGGCACTATAACAAAAACCATAGGTCTCCAAGTGACAAAAATAGACACTTGTACGGTAAGATGGGAATGTATCATTCGAAATGAAAATATCTGTTTGTATGACGTTTGTATGTTCATACGTGGTAATTAAACCATATTTGATTTTATAGATTTTAAGAACCTGTATGAGATTCTTTAGCTATCTCCAAATAATTTTGCCAGTCACTTCCATTACCAAAATCCTCCACTGTATGTAATTCTGGCAGCCCATAACTATCACAGTTGTCATACAAATGCTGCCATATCATGATCTCATGCTGTCTGTCAGCTTATGTTCCTTTGAATAAAGTGATCTCAGCCTAAATGTGCCTATACATTCATGTGAACAGTATGATCTCAGATGATGTGTTCCTACAGAGTAACACCCCAGGAAACACCTAATAATTTAATAATGTCTTAGAAATATAGACAGTTATCCTAATGTATCCTAACGTATGGTTTTTATGAAGATCTCAGATCACTGCCATGAACAAAAAATATTAAAAAACTTAAAAATCTTTTGTGACAATTAGGACAAATTATTAATTGAATTATTAATTTTCCAAATGATCATTAAAGAGACATTAAATATTACATCTGCGATGAGTTGATGCCCTGTCCAGGGTGTCCCTTGTCCAGAATGTTACACTATGTGTAGATGGAAAGGGCTGTGTCAGTATGCAGCACTGGACAGGTGTGAATGGCACGAACTCCAGAACTGTGAAAAGTTCTCTTTATGGTCCTCATTGCATTTGCAATAATTAGTTTTTCAATGCAAGTTATTGTTATATAGTGCTTTTTGCAACAAACTTAAAACTCTAAAATGCTTTAGTGTTATTGCAAACAAATTACAGCACTGGAGCTAAAATTAAAGCCAGGTGGCAACGTAGGAGAGGACCCGAAAACTCACAGCATGGAGGAAAAAAAAAAATTTCTAGGAGCCAACAAGATCAACTGGCTGCTTATGCCTTCTGGATTTAACCTAACCTTCATACAGTGAACATATTCCTGCATCTTACTAGTACTGCACTTCACTGTTATGTCTGTAGCAATGGAGGCTGGAGGTCTCCTACACATCCCTCGTTGTGCTCAGATTAAACGTGGAGCGCTCAGGCTTGTGTTGCTGCCATTTTTTCAGAATACATTAATATTATCATCACTTCTCAGGCCCACTCATCTTAGGACTGCCCACCTTACATTCGTATCGCTTCTACAGCACCTGCAGACCTGAATTTTCACTGAAGCGATTCAGCAGAAAAGTGGTAGGAACGCTGCACGCACTGATTTCGCTGCTGTAAACCAGGCCGAAACACTGACCTGCAGTTAGAAATCAATGGCAATAGAAACACATTAAAGTTTAAAAACTTTTTTTTCCATCTTGTAACATTTCTTATTGTATACTTTATGTCTGTTGGTGTTAGGCATTGATGTCCTGTGACTTGGCTTTCCCCTCCAGTTCACTCTATTTCCTTTAGACAAAGCCAATAAACGACCCGGGCGACCATCTGGGTGACACACTGTCATTTTAAATGGTGTTGTGTAATCAGTTAGATCACAGTTAGCCAGTCACATCACTCTCCAGCAGGTAGTTATGCTACTATTCAATTTCAACTGTGCTGATATTGTGACAATAGCGACATCACCAACAACCTCACTGTGCTGATACTGTGACGTCAATAGCAACATCACCAACAACCTCACTGTGCTGATATTGTGACAATAGCAACATCACCAACAACCTCACTGTGCTGATATTGT
>JABJVR010000033.1:6676726-6689616 GCA_025773905.1 Chitala chitala | reverse complement strand
GCTGATATTGTGACAATAGCAACATCACCAACAACCTCACTGTGCTGATATTGTGACGTCAATAGTAACATCACCAAGAGGCTCACTGTACTAATATTGTGACATCTATAGTGACGTCACAGTAAGGCTTAATGTGCTGATATTGTGACATCACCAAAAGGCTCTCTGTGCTGATATTGACATCACCGAAAAGGCTCACCGATACTGAGCACAGGTTTTCAAACAGAATTGTTTGGATGATATACCCACTTTCGAATCTCTGGTATTTGGCTTTGCTTAAGTTGTTCACACAATTTTTAAAACATTCAGTATGGGGGAAAAGCATATATACAGACATTTTCAATGAAGGTAGCCGATTGCTGAATGTCTACAATTTACAACTAACCGGTTTGTGTTGCCTCAAGATGGCATGTTGAGCTGTTGTGTGCACTGGTGACAAATGTCAGGAAATAAATATGCCACCATGTTAAGGTTTGGAAAGACGCAAAGTTTTTTTTTTTTAGCTCTGAAGAACCTTGTGCTATAATACAGTGTGACTTCGGTCCTATAGGTCCATCAGTGAACATGGGAGAAATAATTGTGTTATAAAGTTAGACAGTGACATGACAGACACTCAGAGGCACTACCATAGATTTTTGGACCCTTAAAAGATTACTGTGTTGGACTTGGCAGCAGAGGCATCATTTTTGAGGAACACTGTCAGTGATGGGCCTTAAAATTCTCCTGGGTTTCCACCCTTTTATGATGCTCTTGCAAAGAGTTTATTGCAGCAATGAATCCTAATAAAGTGGTTGAATACACATGCAAAGTGTTTTCCATATACCCACCTTTGTTTTGGAGATTCTTCCTCTTGTTAAAGAGCATTTGTTTCTGTAATAATTTTAAAAGGGCAGTAAGTCTTAGTTTCACAGGTTTATTTTTACACTCTGTGGTCATGTGCTGCCCTCTGCTGGAAAACACAAGAACATTATGGAACTGAGCACATTGTACTATATCTTTATTCTCAGTTGATGTTATTATCCAGACCACTTGCACAGTTCACAATTGCATTTGCTTTACCCCGATACCTGTGTCAAACTGCTGCAACATACAGCAGCATGAGACGAGTAGGATTTGAACTGCACCCCTTCTGTTAAACTTCCACATTTTTAGGCAGTAGGCTATGTGAAGAACCTGCTTTTACAAAATCATGACCTGAAAAATCCAGAAAAACACCTCAAACCATTATAGATGTCTGAGGCCAAGCCAACTTTATATTTGAATTTTTATATTTTTTGACCTGAAATATATTTCACAAGAACCACACAACTAAATGTTGCAGACGTCCAGTGTGCCTGATATTCCACAGTGATGCTGGGTGGAGTAAAAGCTGAATGCAAGAGATTATCTTGACACGTCGCTCTGCAGAAAGTCACTGCCACTTTGTTGCTGTGAAATGGTGTGGCCTGAACAGTGGGCCACCAGCACAGGTTTTGTCAAAAAGAAAGTGAGACTAAGCTCTCTCTCTCTCCCTCCATCCCTAGAAGATGATTAATATGCATAATTTATAATGTACCCCCACAAACCCCAGGTTAATGGCAGTTCTACAGCACTGGAATTTATTCTCTTTATATTTGCCTCTCTGACTACAAGCAGTTCAGCCAGCTTGGTCCATCCATTTCCATTGTTCTTCCTTCAATGGAAGAGGTAGCCCTACACTTTAGGTTCTAACATATCAGCTGTGTCTATGGGAAACATGACTCTTCCTGAAGACCATTCTGAAGCAGTAAATTTTGGAATCCCGAACTATATTACTAAATGTCTGGACACAATGGACCTCAATATTTTTAGGTGGCAGAAAGACCTCCTGCACCATAGAAGTCCAAAGGCCTTTGATATATGTCACCATAAACATTTCACTATGCCTTCCTCAGAGGCAGTCAGCATTTATAGACGAGGGACCTTGAAGACTAGGGCTACACTAATAGTGCAAGTACCAGAATCTTCTTTAAGAAAAAGCCATTTTCTTTCCTGGTGTCCACATATGATTTTTCGCTATAGTTAAATGTTTTCCTGCATACAACAAAAGGATGTGAGATCCTAAAAAGTATCTAGGGCAGAAGTCTGAATTCCTCCAACATAACAGTGGCACCACCAAAGGGGAAAATAAAGACATAGAAACACACAAATACCTCCCACAGTGTTATTACAGTCATTCTACTCCAAAGAGCTGTTTCAGACAAAGCTTTCCATTCATTATCAAACATGATCCAATAAGTTAATACCAAAAAATTAAATTTTGAAAAAGGTCATCAACTGACAGCCTCAGTCATTAACATAAAGTCTTTACTAGCTGTTACAATTGTGCTCTTCCTAGTCAATCAACAATGGTATGTTTGCTGGTGAAAAGTCTAGTAATGGTTTGTAAATTATCAAATTAACATGGAAAAAAAAAAAATACATTGTTGCCTTTCAAGCATGCCATGATGTTGGAAAAAAGCCACAGTTTTGACCAATAAGTTAACGGGGGGGGGGGGGGATCAGTCTGAGAAACCTGCTGTTTTAACACAGGCAACTCAATTGCAACTGTACCATTTAACACTGCTGGTTCTGAGCTGGTTTGCTGAAGTGAATCTTAAAACACACAAAAAAAAAAAAACAAAAAAAAAAAAACAAAAAAAAACTTTGGCAATCAAAAATACTGTAAACACATGATCTGACGCCAGTTTCTGTAAACCCTTAATGTAAACAGTGAAAACTGAACATGGATTTACCAACCTCACAGAATCAAGTACATCAGCACTGTGCAGTAATGATAAAGTACACACTGTACACAAAATTCTACTACTAACATCAAAATACACACCCAGGGACCTTCTGCGCTTGTGCACAGTACGTACTCAGTTGGGAACTGGAACACCGAACTGCAATGCACAAAAAAGAAATCCTTTTTGTCCACTGTTATCACACGAATTACCACCGCATCCTTCTTGCCTAATACTGACTTTCTGTTCCTGAAGTTTGATGAGAAAATGATCAAGTATATAAGTGTATTAACAAAAAACGCTGGAAACTGCAGATGCTGAACTAAAGACGTTCCCCAACTCAGAATGATCTTGGTATGGTTTTGTTCTTCTTGGTGGGCAGTTTTCACAAGGGTCTGAGCAGCTGGGAAGGAGGGTGGGGAGCAGAATGAATCGACAAGTCTAGATGAACCAAAACACTAACAACTCGAAGAGCAGCTGAAGACGGTCAGATGAGGGCCAACCCACCAGGCAGATCTACTCCTGAACTGACTTCATAGCAGCTGACAGAATGAGGCCTCTGAAAACATCCTCCCTTGCCCTGATTTCAGCTTCACTTCATTCTACAGAATACATGTTAAAAATAGGTACGCACCACTTAAGCGTCATTTTTACAATGCAAACATGATGTCTTTACAGAATATGCAGCTACAGATCCAAAGGTTGGGCGTTGCATACTTTCACACAGCATGAATCTAGATTAGTGGAAGAAGTCTAGCTGATACTAGATGTTGGTGTGTTTTTGTTCAGGCTACCCATTAGTTACTGAGCCACCTGGGATGAGCTACAAAAAATCCAGTAACCCAGAAGGTACAGGAAGAAAGAGGAAGCAGCTACACATTTTAACTTCTCTGAAAGAGTGAGGGACAAAGTAAAGATGTCCACGGCTGTGCTGGTCTTTAAGCCACATACAAAACAACTGATGGTGAATGAGTGGAGCCACAACCAGGCGCTGCTCTTTACAGTCTATCGGTACACTAGATGAGAGATAGAGCTGGACTTGTAGTTGAGCTGATGGTTGGGCACAAAGTTATGGTGCAAGTTCTTGCGGCTACATACATCACTGGAATAGAGGCTCATGCAGGTGTCACAGGACACCTTGGAGCAATTCATACATGTGTAGGAGGCGCCTGGCTTGTTGCAAAAGCCACACCGTGAGCTGACGGCACCCACTCCACTGCTGCCAGGGACGACGGGCTTCCCAGGGAACAGCTTAGTGGACATCAGTGATTTCTCCGACAGGTGCGGGTGGGCATTGGTATAGACAGACACCTTCTCTTTCGCTGGCGGGTAACCGTCAAGGGTGTGGGAAGCCTTGGCGTAATCTTGGAGGCCACAGCAGGGGGAGGGGTCAGCCGTGTGGCAGGTGGGGCACAGGATCATGTCGCATTTCGGGCACGAAGTGAGGCTGGAGCAGACTATTCCACAGCCCTGGCACTTCACACAGAGGGAGGGCCCACTATGGCCCTTCAGCACCCAGCTCTCCCTGGCTTCCCGGGGGCCCCGGCTGGGCGGACGGGACGACGTCTGACGACCGATGCCCCGCTCTGTATACAGATCGACATCATCCAGGGAGGGCAACTGATAGGTATAGGGCTCTGTCGGTGGGGACTGGACGGGGAAGAACTCTGCGACGGGGCTATAAGAGGATGCCACGGACAGGAGGGAGGGGTTGGGCCGGATAATCTCATCCTGCAGGTCCTCTTCCGCATCCACAAAGAGTGGCTCCTTCCGGAGGCTCAGTGAGGCCTTCAGCAGAGGCTTGTTGGCTTGGTGCCAGTGGCCTGCGCTGTCTGTCACATCCACAGATTTGGACACCCGGCTGCTCCTTCTGGTGTGGGCACGCTCCATCTCCTCCTGCCGCATGGACAAGCGCGACACCTCCCCCACCAGGGTGTCGCGGCGCCTAAGCGTCTCGGCACACCCTGGGGCGTCGTCACGGCTCCCTCTGCGTACCTCCACCGCCTCTAACTCTGTTGTGCCGCCTCCAGCTAGTGCCACCACCTCCACAAGCAGCCGGCATTCTGCCTGGGCCAGAAAGAGCTCGAAGGCTAACTGGCGCAGGTGTAGGGTGCTTCCAGGGGGGTCGCGAGCCAGGAACTGAAGCTCATCACGGGAGTATCCCATAAAGCGCAGTAGCGAGCGTAGATCTGAGTCACACATGGCTGTTTGTAGGTGGTACACATAAGGGCCAGTAAAGGTCTGCAAGGTAACAAAATCATTAAAATCTGACAAACCAGTTTAATGACACACATTACTCATTCTGTTATTCTGCATGGCCTCCACATGAATGTGTCACATCAGAAAGAAAGCTTAGAAATAAGGCAGAGTTCACAGCAGAAGAACCACAGATAATGACTGCCAACAGCACACCTCTGGGCTCTGGTATGAGACCTGAACACCCAGAAAAGGCCAGCATGCGGACAGGGAGAACACACACCCACACCCACACTCTCCAGAACACAACCTAGCCAACAAGAGAACAGCATCACTATACAGTGAGCCATAGCAAATCTGGTCAGTGCAAAATGAACGTGTTTAAAAACATGGAAAAGCTATGGCTGCACAGCCCACTGCTGCAATTGTACCTTGATGCAGCGGAACTCTTTCTTCCAAGGGAAAAGCAGTAGGTTGGTGCAGATGGTCTCCAGCATGGCAAAGGCTGTCTCCAGGGCTCGAAGACTAGAGCCCCTCACACTGAGCAGGGCACTCTCCACCACTTCGTAAAAGCGCACAATGCGGAATCGCTGGCCTGGTTCCACCTGGTGGGTGCCCAACCAGGTGGCTGCTGCTGACATCAGGCTCTCATCACTGGCTGGCACCTGCCTGCCTGCATCTTCCTCGTCTAGCCGGCGCTCCAACAGTTCTGCATACTTTTTGAACAGGTCCTCTCGCAGCTTGGCATCCATTGGTGGTAACGGGTGGCACCGCACTCGTCCCCACCAGGTCACCGTCAATGACTAAAGTCCCCAAGGCATTAACAGGATCCTCCCTTTTCCCAACATGTCACAACCTTCTGTGATTGTCACACACAGGGGATGGAAAAAGGGAACAGATCACGCAGCCAGGATTTACACCACCTGTGCAGAAAGAAAAAAAAAACGATATATATATATATATAAAACAGATCTATTTTTAAGAACTGCACACTTTCTTGTAAGGGACTTGGAAAAACCATGAGAAAGGCCTGGGAAATAAGTTCTCGCCACCCTCGCCCCCCACCATTCCATGGCCGTATGCGGTTTTTTTTTAACATTCAAGAACAATTCGTTGCTGCTGTGCACCTTCTCAAGGAGTGACGCCCAACAGACGTATTAATAGAATCTACTCTAATCCCTGTATTCACTTCTCTTCATTCGCAAAATAATATCGCAGATGTCAAGCAATAAACTTAATTTTGAACGCCAAGATTCAAACAAATGCGGTCTCTCGTTTATTGACAAAGTTCTACACTATTAAGAAGCGAGGACGGAGAGGGTGACAACGGTGATTAACTGTCCAGATTTTAAATGCTTTCTTAGGAACAATGCAAAGTCATTAAATATCACCAGGGACATGCTTTAAAGATTCATGTTTAACTCCAGCGGCCAAGTTTTCGTTGGGCAGCTCCATAGATTAATACGCATCAAACGCATGCGACACGAAGACCTGATTTGCATGACCAGATATCGTAACTGATTATGCATAAATAATTCTGATATACATACACATTACACGACTGCAATAAACACCTCAAATCTGATTTATTACATTTTTAATTTCCAACAAATCAATCTTACGACCCCATGCAACCTCATCATAATGTAATTGACCACGTCATATACACGGTTGATCCATCTACTTCCCCAAACCGATACGCATATGATTTTCAACATGTATATAAATCCAGCTACCTGCTCGACACAGAAATATTCGATGTCGTCTTATCCACCAGCACAACGATCGGCTAGTTACCTCTGATCTATCAACATGAACATGCCTTCGGTTAGCGATACCAATTCTTCAAATATGATATTATTGTTACATAAAATTATACATTATATCCGTAAATCAAACATTAAACACCAAACCGATAACATAATTCTGATGCCTCTGCTGCCAAATCCAAGTTGTCAGACATGCTTAACAAACCTAGCCCATCTTGCTAGTTATCACAACCACAGAAATGCTTTGAACTCATCGCGTTCGTAAACCACAACCTATTACAAAATGAGGAAAAACCTATAAAAATCGAACACTTACAAACGTTGTACGCAAACGAGATTTGCTCTCTGCGAAAACGTTGTTACACACAAACACACACACACACACACACATATATATATATATATATATATATATATAATCAACACATACATAAATATCATCACCACACTAACAACATCCTACCTTCGCATTCTGCAGGAAACACTTAACAGGTAAGTACGCATGCGCCGAACAAGCAGCGAACGACAATTTAGCGCATGCGCTGTGTAGCTGTATTTGGTATATTGTATGCTGTATGTATATATAAAGCCATTTTCACAATATGTTACATATAGAGACTGTTAACGCTGTAATGTTGTGTGTCGTGTGAACAAAATATGTAAAAAAAAAAAAAAAAAAAAAGATGTCTTTCACAATTCCGTTTATGTGTTAACTACTTAGTTTGGAAATGCTCTTTTCGAGCATATAATCAACAAACCCAGAAAAATAAATAGTGCCTTGTTGTGCAGAGTATATTTCATTATATCGCTCCTGGATGTCAATGATTATTTCAAATAATATATAGACAACATGATTTCCTCTGCTGATGGGTCGGTCCTTTTCACATTAAAAATCATGTTGTACAGTTTATCAAATGACTTGACTACGCTTTATAACTAGATTAAACAGCAGTAACCAATGTATTTATTTCCCGTTCGTTTTAAACTTCCACTTTTAATTAGCTAAATTACAGAAGGTTCATGATCATTTTCAATTTAACGCTGTTTACAAATTTGTGAATGACTGGCTGATATGTTCGCTCCGCTCTTCATTCTAGTGAGCAAGTGAAATGAAAGCAGTTTTATCGGAAATTAAACGGATATATCTGAGTTGCATGTACGCCCCTCCCACGCCATCAGGTTCGGTTCTATGACGTTTTTCTTCTAGGCAGAGTTTGGATAGTTCGCACACACGGAAAGGACGGCGACGGGAGAAATGGCGGTGGTTGACACTCTGGACTCCGCACTGAAAAAGAAAGATATTATGCACGATGATGGGGATTGCTCTGAGTTCACCTGTCCGGTCTGCCTGGAGATATTTGAACGTCCTATGACAACTCAGTGTGGCCATACGTGAGTTGAAGAAGGGAATAAATGTTTCCTATAAATTCAGCAAAGGCATACTGAACTGTGTGTGAACAGGCAAATGAAAGCTGTTGTCTGTAACATTTCGTTCTTAGCTCTGTTTGCACCGAGTCCGAATAGGTAGTCGGATATATTTTAACTAGTAAACAATCTGAACATTGACCGTTAGCATATATGTTAGTTTAGACGTAATCCTGAATTGTATGTCTATTGCGAAAGTAAAAAACTGTACAAAGAATGTAGAACCAAGTCACTGTTACTTTCAGTTTTGTTTACGTCTGGCTTCAGTGAAATATGGATTGTGGACTTTGTAGTTATAAATTATTCCCTTTACAATGGCTTCGCTCGCGTTCGAACTACAAGTTCCAAGTTCTGTGACTTCAACAGGAACAGGAAACACGTTTCGCAACTAACTGTCTTTCATTTTGCGTTTATTGTAGTTTTACTTGTAATTGTTAAGAATAGTTATGCAGGTGTATAATTTCAGCAACATCACGACAAAAACAACCATTTAACGCATCATTGGACCATGATAATTATGAATTTGGAAAATGACGAGAGGCGTTACGTACTGTTTAAAATAATTTATGAGATTGTATGCTTACGATGGTTTAAATTGCTAAACTAGTAACGTTAGCGGGTATGCTGCATGGCGAGTTTACTGGTTTAGCCAAGTAATTTGAGGTTCACTTACCCGTTTTCGGTAGTACAAAAATTGTCTGACGTTTAAAGAGCATCACGACATATTGTGGATCTGAACTGGTCCGCGCAGATTAAGTTGAGGGTTACGTATCAAACCACACGTAAAAGCACCTCGCGTTTACCGAAAACGTGGCTGAGCGATAGAATGTCAAATTGTTGTAAGAACCACCCCAGTAGTACTAACGTGTTCTAAGTAGAAGTTCGTTTTGACTTTGGTGCACGGATAGGGAGCGGCTGTTCTGGGAGGCGGTTATTTAGAACCGGTGTTCTTAAGGTCCTGGAGAACCTCAGTTGTACGAGTTTGTTTGACAGTTTCTGCTTTTAATTGAATCTGTAATCTCAGTTTTTACGCAATTGTCTAATTTTCTGTAATCATTGAAAATTCAACCAAATTCTCAACACTTTTTTTTTTTTTTTTTTTTTTTAAATAATAATTACTCCGTGGTTTTAAAAGTTGACCAAAAATACTTAAGGGTTTACACTTTAACTAAATTGGTAGATGCATTTACATTTCCTGGCCATTTATCGACACAAACAATAAGACCCTTTAACGTAATTTCAGGTATTTTAACACGTAATGTCATTAATGTTGTATAGTACTTATTTTGACAGTTGTATTATGTATATTTCCTTCAGTAATATTCCCAGTGTTTGGTGCATTAGTTTGCAGGGATGTTGATGCGAGTGCAGTTTTCGGGGAGCATACGGCTAGTTATGTAAATAGGAAGTCGGTTCTAACAATGTGCAAGTATACGTAGCTACCGGTATTATTGCAGTTCTGCATTTACTTTTGTAATCGCACCTCCTCAGCATTTGTAACCGCTGTGTTTTAACCTCAACTGATTTTTGTTTAAATGACAATTGCACAATGGCCTGTGCGAACCTGTATAATTGCTCATTTTAGTGTGATGTGTACTAATATTTAACATGGAAAATAAACGATAAAGTGCAATATAGATGAGGTTAACAAGCTGTTGTCTGTCAGCTTAGTCATTTATCGTGTCAACGATGCTCTGTGAACAAGTTAAAATGGCTTTGTTGGCAGTCGCTGTATTGAATTTTGCCCTAAAGCCTCTATATTCTTCATAAATTTGCATTATTTGTGCTCGCCCCTCCGCACTGCAACACCACGCCAATGACATCGTGGAAACTTACGTTTCACTAGACGCCAGTTTATGTTAACGCCCCTAGAGTTTTCGACTACACTTCCATAGCTGATAAACTGCATTATGAAGGTGGTTTACTCCGATTGCGGTAATCGGGATTTGTTAAAACGGCTTTATCCATTTAATTCCGAAATTAAATTCGCTTTGTGGTACATCCCATTGGTAGTGTACATTGTTCCCCCCCCCCTTTTTTTTGGCAACCCAGTAATGCATGTTCTGACAAGGGACGTTTACAACTTACAAGCAATGTGCTAAATTGTCTAAGTTAGTTCTCTAATGGCTTTTGGAAGTGAGTACATGGGTTTGTGCCTTAAGCACTTTCTGTGTGTGTGTGTGTGTGTGTGTGTGTGTGTGTGTGTGTGTGTGTGTTTATAGTTGATTGTCAACGTGTTGTAAATGTGGCCGGTTTTGATTTATTTTTCTATAGTCTACATTGTAAAACCTTGATACTGTGAAAGGTCGAATATAGCTAGGTAACTGAATTATTTTACAGAAATATAGAAAGTACTGCAATATCTGCACAGACAGATCATTTAAATGTATCATTTAGTCATCTGTTTACATGGTTTGATTTTTACAAAATCACTTATTTTTTTATTTTTTTTTTTTGTTACGGTTGTGTGCTGCTGACACTACTAACCGCAAATACAATTTCTATGGTGTGCATTCGTATTAATCTGTGGTCTGTGAAGCTTGGTTGAAGAACCACCTTTGTGCTTCTGAAGCTGTGATAGTATGCACAACCATGACATGAGAAATAGTCTGAGGTGATTTGAGCTATGGTGTTTTGTATCACCCTCCCCTTCATCCCTGGGCAGGTTTTGTGACAGCTGCCTGCAGGAGTGTCTGCAGCCCCAGAAGCCAGTGTGTGCTGTGTGCCGGGCTGCACTGGTGAAATGGGACAGGGCTGGTGAGATGGAGGAGCTCATCCAGACTTCGATGGGTACCTGTAAAGGTTGTCAAGTGGAGGTAAGATAACATTCCTGTGGTACTGTGTGTGTCTGTGTGCACCAAATACAATGTTATATTTTCCTTTGACACAAAAGAATTTCAATATTCTAGTAATTAAGACGCATGTTTCAAACATTGTGTAGTTGTTGGTACTTCCCTTCTTTTGACTTGTGGATGAATTTATCTTGCTGAATTGATTGTAATGGGTTCATGATAATATACAGCAGCCTCTGCTCTCTTGGTGTAGGTATGCTTGTCACAGATGAGAAACCACACAGCTGTTTGCCCAAAATATCAGGAGTACATCAATGAAGGCATCAGGACCACTGCCAGTTCCCAGCCTGCTGTCATCGGGTACCAGTGACAAGAAGCATCCTGTCATCCTCCCCCCCCCTTTTAAGATGGTAGCTTTGTGGAGCCTGTTGGCTGATGATGTACCAATGACTCTTTATGTCCCACTTCATGCAGGGCTGTGCCAAACAGGTTTACGTTCTCCTGTCCATACTGCAACTTGCAGAACCTGGACCAGGACAGCCTGGTGGAGCATTGCACAGCACTGCATTCCAGGGAAACGCGCCACGTGGTAAGATATCCATCATTTGTGCCAGTTAAAAATGGAAGGTATGAATGTTGTAAATTGACATTCCAGAGTAGATGTCTAGTTCGAACTATTTGGGGCTGAACATTTTGTTTTCATATTAGTTTGAGAAAATTGTAACGTACAACCGGTTTACTGTACAAGCATTTATTATACAGGTTAATTTTTCACAGTTTAAAAACTCTTCGAAAGGACTGTGTCGTATAAAGTGCAGTTGCAAATACTGCAGAATGTGTGGAATTGCTCTTGTTGGGCCATGGACCAAGTAGTGGTTTTTACTAATGAGTGGCCCAGTGCCTTTTAACTAGTGAGTGGCCTGGTGGCTCAATGGGTAGAACAGACCATGCTGGGATATGGAAGTGTTTTGGTTCGAATCCCAGCCAAGCTGACAGGTGTGTCCCTGAAAAAGACACTTAAACAGTAGCTCTCCCATGACCACATGTGGCTGCCCACTGCTCCCCCCAGGGGGATGGATTAAAAGATGACAACTAATATTGCTGTGCCACATATGTGAAATGTTGAGTTATTTTGCATAAAAGCATCTCCTAAATGAATAAATGTGAAATGTTGTACTATATCCAAACTCAATAGTAGCATTGTCAGTAAAGGCCTTTTTTAAATTTAAATGTTAGGTAACATGATGATGGTAAGACTGATCATCAGCAATCTCCAGACTATCTCATGGTCTTATTGCAAAGGTTTTTCCTAAATTGCAGACCACTACTTGCTGAATGATAGTTACAAGTCCTCTAGCATTCTTGATGGTTCATTGTTTAATTCACCTTTCCAGTCCGTGATAGAGGGCTGTACTAGCAACTGACTGCTTAGTTAAGAGGCTGATGGAAATGGCTTGGCCAACCCCTTTTTTCTTTTTAAGGTGTGCCCAATCTGTGCCTCAATGCCTTGGGGAGACCCTAGCTACAGGAGTGCAAACTTTTTCCAGCACTTGAAGATCAGACACACCTTCTCGTATGATACTTTTGTGGTGAGTATGTCTGAAGGCATGTCCAGGATTTAAATTTTTTTTTTTTTTATTTAAAAATTTCTCTTCACAAAATGGTATTTTGACTGTGTGTTTCTGTACTTAAAGCTCTGGCAGCTTGTGAAAGAGGAATACCAATGCAGGGCACTTCAACAATGTGGGAACATATCAAATTCTTATTTTATTTATTTATTTATTTATTACTAGTTTTGTGTGGCAGGTAGGGCACAGGTCTCAATGTAATTTTTCAAAGAAGTGCTGCAGATGATTAATTGGTGCATAAGTGTTCCTTTTTGGTTCCTAATTTGAGTATCCATATTTTCTTATTCCTGTTGGGGGGGGGGGGGGGGGGGGGGGGGGGGGGGGGGGGGGGGGGGG
>JABJVR010000033.1:6661216-6676716 GCA_025773905.1 Chitala chitala | reverse complement strand
TTTTTTGGGGCTGGTTGGGCACAGGTTTAATTTTATTTTTTAAATGATGTGGTGCTTTTTTTTATTTGGTGAATATTTTTTCCTTTTTTGTTCCTAATTTTTTTATCAATTTTTTTTTTTTCCTGTTGCCCCCCCCCCCCCATGGCCTTTTTTTTTTTTTTTTTTTTTATTTAGGATTATGATGCTGATGAACACACCATGATTCAAGAAGCTCTACAGCGCTCCCTAATGGACAAATAGTTTGGCTTCGTGATCATGTGTAAAGGTCCCATCCAAATAAGTAATCTTGGTGGCAACGTTGTAATTAATTGCCACTGTTCAGTAAAATGCCATTTAATGTTTACGCAGTTAAGTGTGTGTGTGTGTGTGAGCGTGAGCGCGTGTGCACACAATGGTGAATCAGTGGATTGTATATCCAAATATTTGGATTTAATTAATGACATAGGTTTGCATTTACTCTGCCACTTTCTAAGACTTCCTAAACTTATGAGATGGCTGTTAAATAGTGTGCTGTCATACAAGTCCTTGAAGTTCTTCAACCTAAATATGTATTATCTAGGTTGTCACAATTTTTAATATTCAAGAGAGGGCCAGTAAACATTTTAGTGATCCATATCAGTTTATGTAAATTTTTCCACATATAGGTTACTGAAATCTCTTTATTGCATTTAATTTTGGCTCTGTAATAAAATATTTCTAAGGATAACTGTTTTCATGTTCTCAGGTGAAACTACCTTTTCTATATCCGCAGTGCAACAAATCTGTACGCCTGTAGTGAAAATAGGTTGTGGAGAATAACAGTTTTCAAAACAACGTAAAATGTTTTGAATTCAAGAGAGTAACGGTATAGTGCGAGCGTGTGTAGGAATATTTTATTTTATTTCAACTCCAAGAATCTGAGAAGTCATCAGATGGGGGCAGTGTTTCCCTTTTTTTGCTTACATTTATTTTGTTACCATTCTATTCCTAGACTACTTTCTGTTGTATGCATTTAACATTTAAATGAGGATATAGTAATTACCTCAAGCTTTAGAGTGTTTGCCAACGTTGTAAATGCTATTGCCATGATCTTATAATGGTGCATCATTAGTGCTGAGTGTGGATTAGAAGTAACCTGGTCAGATATTAAATTTGTCTTTGCCCTTTGTGAATGGATTTGCAGAAATGATTGTCACGACTAGCAAGAATCACTGCTACACAAAACCAAAGGAAGCTAAGAATTAACATAAGAAATTTTAGCGGGATAAAACTGGACGTCTCTCAATGAAGTGTGTGTCAGACCCTTAGTTGGCTCAGGCTGTGCTTTTGCATGTGACACTGCTGCTATGGTGTGATGTCATCTTCTGGTGACCACTGAGGCATGAGTACAAGGGGAATGGTCATTCTGAAAAAAGATGGCAACATTCAGTGTTGGGTCAGTAATGTGACAAATCCTTTCACTATTACAAAATCAGATTAATGAAAGACCTGTTATTTTGACATCACACTACTGGAATGGGCTTTTGTTGTAAAGGTCCTGTTTGAGCTGATGATTCATGTAAATATACAAAAATGACAAATTTTTGCAGTAAAAAAACATTAACATTGTCAGACAAAATGATTTAGGTTGTGATCTTTGTTCTTAAAAATATATAATTCAAGACTATGTCTTTGCCTTTCTGGATGTATTTGTAAAGCAAGTTACTTTAACTTGTCTTGGCTCACTTGCCACTTGTTCTGTTTTACCTTTTTCATGTGCATTGCAAAAGTTTTGGCATTTACTTACAGCTATAACCCATATTTCACTAACCCCTTTGAGAACAATGTGACAAACTTTGTAGTGTCACCAACTCTGAACTGCACGGCAGTCACGTTGGGGTAAACGCGTTTTTGTAAATGTGGTCATTTTTTAAATGTGATCTTGCGTTTAGTAATCACTCCTTGTAAAGTTACATGTAGTTTTTTGCTGTTTTTTCTGCTGTCTACCATTGGCGGCGGTAGAGGGGGACGTGGGGCAGACGCCTCCCCAATAATTGTAATCGCGTCTGTGACTTTTGAAAATGGGCACACTCCGGGAGACATACTGTGATTCCACCCTCTTGACGATCTGTGACTATACGGTACCATGGAGATAATTAGGTTTTTTTTTTTTTTTTTTTTAATGAACTGTGTGTGGAGATAAAGGTAGCTCGGCGACCAGTGATTGAAAAAGGAACAGTTTTTTTTTTTTTTAACAGGTTTGGTCCCTCATGTTACATTTGCTCCAATTTCTGATTCCTCTGCATCTCATTCGTGCTGCAAATCGGCAAAAAGGGAATTATACTTCTGTTGAGGTCGATATGAGTGATTTACTGGAAGACACCACAAATTCCAGGATGTGGGCGTGAAGCCGTATGAATTGGTGTGATCTATAAACATGTACGTTGCAAACATGATGTGTTAAAGGCATTCTGACTAGCCTACACATTTGTAATTAGACAAGCACTGTGTATAAAGTTCTATATATTCACATGCATTATAACAGTGAAAGACATATAAAGTTAATAATGGTATTATAGCCAATTTCAGGCTTTTCATGTCTTTTATATGCACTCAAAATTTCGTCTATCATATGGACAGGCCTACATATTAAAATAATGATTTCATTTTGAGACAAATGTAAAACTCTAATTAATTATGCAAAAAATCTACTAAGCTAGGTGCCCCGACCCTTCTTCCTCTTTCGCTTGATCGGCTTTTGCTTCTGGCTGCTGGAAAACTTGCGCACGAAAAGCGAGTTAACGAGACGCTCCAGCGCTCCTAGGCAGGAAGGAAGCGGTCCTGCTAAACACGGTGTCTCTTTGCTCTTTGTGATTCGGTGCCGGCAGTAGGGGAGGTGGAAGAACCGAAAAAGGAAAGAGAAGGGAACACACTGAATGAAAATTTAATAAAGTCGAGCGCGTTGTTTCTTTGATGAGAGAATTAGAAAGTGCGTCGAGACTTGGGGCTGTGTAGAGGCAGCAATTACAGCAACATGTCACCCCCGGCGCTTCCAGCAGGAAAGCGGAGGAGCAGTTTCGTTCAGAAGTGTGTCACGGCATCACGCTGCACGACACACTTCTCCACTTTCTTTTGTTTTGCTTTCCCGCGGAACGTCGTCAAAGACCTAAATGTGGAAGTTTCTTACTAAATGTTAATTTTCCAGGTTTAGAGAACAGTTTAAAACGTCATTCCCAAGTTAAACAAAATGCACAACCTTCCTGTCTAATAAAAACTGTCATGAAATGCCATGTTAGTGGTGGTGGCTGGGGACAATAAGTATGCCACGTTTAATAAATGAAGCCATTTATAACTGACTGTGCCTTGTCACAGACTACTATACCTTCCACGTAGAAGTAATTATTGACAGTGCATTCGCTAAAAATGTGAAATCCGTCGTAATTATATGCAACCTGAGCTGTGATGACCCGCCGTCGGATTGGCCATGGACGGAACACACTCGTGTTATTTACACCGTTGCTGCAGGTTGTTTCATATCACAGACCTTTGCAGAGACAGCGTTTGTAAAGAAAGAAGTTTGTTGTGCCTCTGTAACAGCTGGCCCCGTATTCGCTACGGCGAATGTACTGACATAAGCACCACAGGAAGGCTGGCATTATACGTTTCTGATTGTTCTCTGCATTAGTTTTCACTCTCTACACCTTACACTATAAAAAAGATTACAGTTGTTGTCTAGCTTCGTTTGTATTTATTCCTACTGGTTATTCTTTAACATCTGCAGTTTCTTCTGTAAAGCAGTTTGAGGCACATTGTTGTAAAAGGCGTTATATATAAAAATAAATTGAATTGAATATTAAATTTGGCCTAATAAAGTGAAACTGTGATGATTACAACACAGTTTTTAGATCATTCACACTTGGGCTCAGCCTTTATTATTGGTTGAAAACTAACAGAACTGCAGGCAGCCATAAATGGGTAGATTGTGAGTGTCTTCTGACAAGCCATGGATGTTAAAAATGGTTATCTCATGAAAGTAAAGAGAAGCGTAAATTTAATTGACAGGTAAGGTAGGTTAGGGAGACATGATGAATTCTTGGATTATGTATTAAATTATATGTTCAACAGACACCTTTTCAACTTTCTGTGAGGTTTACATTCCCAGATGGATTTAGTTTAACTTGGACTTTGAGAGGTTACTTTTTTACTCTTACATACCTATTGATGCAGGTTTCAGTCCTTTGCTCTTTTCCGTATGATCTTTTTAGCATGATTTTTCCTGGATTAGCATAACATTAGCATTTGATAACCCAGGCTGTGGTATTTTAACTTTCTTATGAGCTAAGAAGCTGTTGATGTGTTTTGTGAACTGATTTTTGGTAAGTATGGCAAGTGTGCAGTGTTAAAATTAAATAAAATGAACTGAAGGAGAAGGTTCTGGAAGCTAGAGGCAGCAATTTGGAGAAGACACAGAGTTCCCTTCGTACCTAACGCTGTCCTTTGAAGTCTATATATGCACATTTCTGTGCCTGGAAAGTTTGGCCAAACACGAGGGGAGATATTTCTGCTGATGAAGGTATCTGCGGTGTGCTGGAACGAGGGGAGGGTGGAGCGGGGGTTTGCTTGCCGTGAATTCCTCAAAGTCAGGAGAAATAGGAAGCCTCAGAACCGGCAGAGCAACGCCAACGCGCGGCAGGTTGTCCCTTTCAAAGGTTTTAGCACAAAGTGCCAACGGGCTGGCCCGACTTCAACACCGATTCCACACTTGTGTTCCTCCCACTGCAAATCTTCCCTATGGATTTAGCTCCTCCCCCCTCCCCAGTTCACAGTTAAAGTTGATCCATAAGCTTAACCCGGAAAGTACGAAACGTTGATGCCACAGGTCATACTAAAACAGATTAGCACCGTGAGATTCTGTGACAGTTCATGGCGCTTAAATATGCTAGTGTTGCATGTGTATGAGCATCAGGTGCCCTGTCCTGACCTTGAGCCTGAGTGTCAGAAACAGCTGCGTTGTGCCTTCAAACAGACGTGAAGCCATGTGTGTGGACTTGGTGTTTGCCTTTTGTGGATGAAAGCACTATTAGCATTACAAATCTGTGTGCCTGGAGCACAGTATTGCTGTACATTACTAGAGGTCGTCTCGTCCCTGTGGTACTCTTCAGCTCTTCAGACGTGACTGGGAGTGAAAAGTTGAGATGCCCAGAGGTCTGGAGCAAGGAGTGTCTTGTTGACCGTAACCTGCGGCCTTGACCGGCCTGCCACACCCTCACATCAGCAGACAAAGACAGCCGGTGACACCTTAGCTTCTGCAGCCAGCAACACCTGTTCCAGGAAGAGGGTTTGCAGAAACGGAAAGTGAAGAGGGAAGGAGAAGGTTGGAACAGCCTGTTTAAAGGGGCCTCTAAAGGGGTCTGTCACCCCTATTGTTGTTGTTGTGCTGAACTGTAAACTGTGCTGTCAGACTCAGTGCCCCCCCCCCCCCAAGGTCGGCTGCCACACACCTCCTGCAGGCCCGCTGACATTTGCTACGTTTAAAGCTGCTAAAAGCATCTGCTGGTGCTATTTTCTATGTAATTTAAAATTACTCTTCTTCTCTGGAACTTTAACCCCACCAAGGTCTGCCGTATTTTTAATGTCCGGGTTGTTTTATGGATTCTCTGGGGGAGTGAAGCCAAAAGTGTCACTGCACTGGAAAATTTTACATTTTGTGAAAGACGTGGTTTGTTTCTTATCCTGTTTGGATGTGGAAGGTTCTAGAAACCCTTATGCCTGGGCAGTTTCGCAGGATACTTTAAAACCTTGGAAAGTGCAGAACTGGTACTGCTGCAGAGATTTCCTCCTGAAAGGAATGTAGAGGCATAAGTTTAGGACTGAAGGGAAGCCGAGGGAATTGCTAATCATGATTTTATTTATTTATTTGACCCCCCCATTTTTTTTTACTAATATTTGAAAGTTTAGCCATATGAAGCACATAGAGGAAAAGGGCTCCCCAGAGTGAGATATCCGTGTCTTGTGTATGTATTTCAGGGCAGGGGGGTTGGTGGTTTGCATGCCACTATGGATACTAGACCAAAGGCGGAAAATGCACTAAATTTTCTAAAAGGCTGAGCCCCCAAAGAATTATTAAAATTGAGGTGTATGAAAGGGACCTGGTACAGCAAGGCTCAAGGCTGTTATTCTCCCATTAATTTTTCCATTTGAAATCAACCCTCAGTGGGAACATCATGGGAGGGGGCAGGAGGGCTAAAGGGGGCTGCAGCTGCTTTAATGTCCAACAGGGGAGGCAATTTTGCAACCAAAACAGCTCCTAATTATGCAGGGGCCGCCTCTCCGGCTCCCCGCCCCAGCTGAGCCCGAGGCCTACCTCTCCCCTTGCTTACACCCTGTTTGAAACTAGGCCCGCTTCACTTACCAATGCTCGGATCAGAGCCAGTAATTAGCAATTACAAGTGTTCAAGGAAGACACTCAGGAATCCCATCTTCCTACTCTAGCACTATAGTTCTCTTCTAGGTACACGGACCACTGGTCGAACTGTCCACATTGACCCATGGTAATGTGAGTGCTGATTTAACATGTTCAAACATATGACTTCAGTTACACTGTTTTCATTTTAATTTAATTTCATAGACCCTACATACAATTAAATATTCTTCTTTTTTTTCTTCTATTATTATTATTATAATTATTATTATTCATCCACCTATTTGGTTGTTGTTTCCCTTTCCTTCCAAGGGTATGGTGTGGCCTGGAGGGTAGGCATAGGTGCACTCTGGATGTCATATATTTCATTTAGTTTGTTTTGTTCTTTCATTTATGCATCAGTTGTCCTTCCTTTTCTCCTCCTTGGGCTTTCATATTGAAGTAGTGATATATGAACTGGATATTTCATCAGAGGACGAAGGGTTTGAAGCACATAAATATATTCACTTTTGTTCTCCTTAAATCTGTCCACCTCACCGTGATAAATCACTCGTGTTAGACAATGCACAAGCCCATGGACAGGAAGTGTCTTAGGATGGTTTGGAAACATATGGTGCAATAAGTAACGGGCCCTTGCACTCCTCTATCTTTGTGCATGAGAACAGCCCCCCCCCATCCTCCCCACAGTACCACCAGCACCCGCAACATTTCCTTAAAAAAAATCAAATCACTGGTTTCCCCATGCCTTTCTTCTTTGAAAAAAGCTGGAGTTAGCTGATCTGTCAGTCTCCCGGTGTCTCTGTCTAATTCCAGTAATACACCTCCAGCTCTTCACGGCTCAATTATTAACTGCCAGGTACTGAATGAAAGTGCTGACGTGCTGGCCAATGACAGCTGATTTAAAAAACAATGGCTGTGTCCCCCCTACTTATCTTGTCAGGTCCGTCAGAACGTTTCTCCTCTTAACACATCACCCTAATTGAGCGCCCAGCAACAATTATTAATCTCTGAAGCCGTTACAGCTACATTACTCTCTGCCAATAAAGTTAGAGCAATATGGGGTGTCTACACGATGGTTTTGCTTTTTTTCCACGATTGTTTGATGTTGTTTGGCTTGTAAACACAGATACTGTAACTGTGAAAGAATTTATGGACAAATTTTGGTCATAAATACATTTCTTTGGGGATTTTAATCCAGAATAAAGTTTTATATTAAGTTTTTCTTCCAATGAGAAGTCAATATGTTAATATATTAAGATTACATAAATATTTTTTCTTTTTCATTTAATACTCTCCTAATTCTCCTGTCGTTCCCAGAGAAACTTCAAATGCAACAGGTGGAGCCTAAGAACTGGCCCTTTGATGATATTATGATTATTATTATGCCTGATGATGAGCCGCCCCATTTACCTGGGACTGCCATGCATGGTTTTTACTCTACCCAATATAATAATCCCGAAGGTGTCTAGGCATGAAACATCCTCAGTCATGCTGGAGGTGTGCAAATTGTAGCATCTTTAAAACAAAGTGCTTCCAGCATACGATATGATGTATTGATATACTAACTGTCATTACATCTCAAGGCATAGGAAATAAATTCTGCAATATTTACTGATATTTACCCTCAACTTTCACTTCACATTAAAATGCTCCAGATCAGTCCCCCCCCCCCACCATTTCCTGTGTTTTGTGTCACTAGATGCGTTGGCAGCAGTGTTTTCCATTGAGATCAGGCAGTGCAGGCAAATCTGTCAATCTCCAGAGTCATCTGTCTAAATCTAGTAACATACCTCCAACCTCTCACAGCTCAATAATTAACTGCCAGGTACTGAATCAAAGTGCTGATGGGCCCATGGGTAAGAGGGTTAGGTGAGAATAGAGGACGCAAGTGGGTGGGGGAGTTCTAGGTGGGGGGTTGGAGCTTGTGGACTACTGGTGATGACAGCAGTGATCTTAGGTCCCATAGGAAAATAGCGCCATTGCCTGGCAAACCTAGGTGATGTCGCCGCCCTGCTGGCAGCAGTGACACTGGCAACAAATCCCCTGGCTTCTCCTCTCAGCAATCCATCATAGTTTGTCTTCAGAAACCTTTTGCTAAACATTAACAGGCTGACAGCAGATTTTGAGCAGCTCCGTGAACACAGCTCTGCACAAAGGGAAGGTCCCACTTTGTCTGCCTCAGAACTCCTCTTTTATGTCTTTTGCATAAATGTCTCTCATCAGCACATTCCAGCCTTTTTATACATATATATATTTTATGGCCCTGTTTTTCTCTTTGCAGTGTGCCTAGTCCCGTTTTACCCCTCCTACCCAGTGCATATTTGACATTCTCCCTGTGACTTGTTGCTTGGGGAAAGCCAAAAGAGGGGAAAAAACATTCAACTTTGATGTTTCTAAAATCATCGCGAGGTCAAAAGGAAAATCCCCAACTGGGGAAGAACTGAAAAGGATAGGAAAGGCACGGCTGTGCCTGCAGAACAGTTCAGAGCAGGAGTGCGCACAACAGCCCAGCAGACCAGGCTGCAGTTTTCCAAGTGTGCGGTGAGCTTGCAGATCAGTGCCTGTCCAGAGCCAAGTGGGAACACAAGCCCCTTGTCCCTCCTATCTCTACAAATGTTCTAAATGTTTGTACAAGCCGTACATCTGAAGGCTGTCGAAAAAGTTGAGTAAGAAGAAGTTTACAAAGCTTTCTGAGAGCTCCTCAAAATGCCATGTTGTAGAGTGGTTCTCACAAACAGTGGTCTTCTTTTTGTGACATCGTTGTGACAATTCCATGTTCACCATTATACATTATACGCAAATGAATGCTTTTCATTCTGGATTGAAGAATTGAAAAGGTTCATTTATGGTCATTTCTAATGAGGATTTCATGTACCTTCTTTCATGTGCCTTCTTTCTTCTACACCCCCAATTTTTTCACTCACTCCTGCCACTCATGACTCTTCCTATCGCCGCCCCCCCACCCACCCACCTCCTCCTTTGAATTATTAACTTGCCTCCTGCCAGTGTGAATGCTTTCTGCTGAGTGGACGGGTGATGGATCTGGCTTCATGTTGCACATGTTTAGGAAGTCCGTCCATTCAGGAGGTGGGGGGGGGGCAATGGGGATTAAATGCTCAATCTCAGATAAACACACTTGGCTGCCCTCGCTGTAAACGCAGTGTGCACTGATTTGCCTTTACAGATTGTGCAGGTGTACACATTTACCTGCAGGGTGATGTGATATTGAACTGATGTTCAGTTAGCACATAATGTTCAGGAGGTCTGGGAAATGCACACGTTACTTTTAACTATTTGTGTAGCTGAAAGGCAACCAGAAAATGTAGTTGTAGTACTGTCATTTACTAGGGCTTTGTCTGTTACCTAATTGACTCCCCTTGGATTTCATTATTTGACACAGAGTAGGGAGCCCGGTACATTCTGTGCTTCCTGCATACAGTATGTATGTACACCCAGTGGTAGATACAGCTCTGAAAGGAAAAATATTGCCTTTGACATATACACAATAAACCCCAAAAGAAGCATTAAAAGTAATTTTCCTGTATATATTAAAAATGCTGCCTATGGCCTGTTCCACACTGCAGCCAGTGTTTTCGTGGTGAGCCAGTCCTCTCCCAGACCATACCCCTCCATGGGCTTCACACACCAACTGCACCCCCCACCCTAATTTAGGCGTGCACCCCTGCAGAGATGCTGCCCCACTCGCTCACAGCAACTCTGCTCCCTCACAGTTTCCCTGTCCTTCTTTTTGAGGCTCTTGTCCTGTTCAATTATTAACCCCGCTTGTAATAAACGATTCTGCCGACTTGGGGGCCTCTTAGCTGCCATGTAAAGGAAGCGTCCACTCTTCAGACTGCGTGATGGAGTACCCGCCCAGCGACTGGGACCTGTGTGGGCGTTGAGATGGACCGGCAGTACAACAAAAATAAGATCACTTCAAAAGAGGAAAAGAGGCCTTTCTCATGACCTGCTCATTTGGGACCTCGTGGGGCCAGTAAAGTTTGCTTTCATCACACAGATTAAGGGCTGGTGTCTTATTTTCCTTCTGTTTCCTCCCTGGGATTCTGGGATTTATTGTAGTCTCATTGCTGTTTTTCATATAGAAATTGGATAAAAACCACGGGTAGTTCTGGCAAGCAGTATCCCTTAACAATGGAGGAACACTGCCATATTTCTGTTCATCACCAGCACTTATTTAAAATCAAAGACAAAGTAAGTCAGTGTGTTATAATACGTTTTAATTTGGTGAGGCCACCAATGTACACCCAAACTTCTTTTCTTTGCAGCCAGAAGAAAGTTACCTTATCCTGTGGAAGGCCTGGTCAAGAAAGAAGAGCTAACAGGGGGGTGGTGGTGGTGATGGAGTAGTAAAATGAAGCAGAGCCGCCTTCTCAGCTGTGGGTACAGAATCATTAACCTGGCATCTTCAGGGAGAGATGGTGACAGAACGCCTGGTCGTGTATCAGGGAGCGACGGTGACAGAATGCCAGGTCATTGTCTCAGCTGTCAACTTCAGGAAGTGCAGATTTCCCTCTGGTGTAACTTTTGAGGGGGCATGGAGTGATGGTACGCCTCCAACTCACTCCCAATATGGTGGGAGGTAAAAAGGTCCTGAAGATGGCCTTCCTTTAGTTTTGGCCAAGCTGCTTCTATGGCTTCTGTAATTCAATTAATACTGCTTTCATTCATTCTGAAAGAATTGTGCCTTTTATTTTCTCAGAGACTGTCTGTTAGATCAATATCAGACCAGTGAGCTCTACCTCAGTTGTGCCAGATTTTTCCCAGCATGAAGCTCATTAAAGATATTATTCAGCTGCTCACAAAATTAGCACAATCAGATTTCAACAATAAACCACCTTATTATTCCAGTTTTTTACTCCCCCCGTATGTAATAAAAATGGGCTTTTGCTTAAATGATCCAAAGGAAAATTATAGTTATAAGACTCACATATTATATAGTCCTAATTGGACCAATTACACCAGGAGAATAGGATGAAATTAAAATTAGCATACACACTGCCCCCCATGGAGTTTTACTCAGACCTTCTGTGTCTGAGATGCCACTGAAATTACAGAAATGTACTTCCAAGATGAATTGAACTGAAATTTTTATTCCAGGTCAAAAGATGAAAGTTGTGCTACAGTTTAGGATGTCAACTTTTGTTTCTGGGTAACATCTTTCACGCTTATTAAACCATACTGGAACACCATCACAAGTTGTATTTTGTCCCCTCAGTTTTTTAGCTGAGAATAAAAACATTTTAAAACATTTGAAAGTTGTGCAAAGTTATTTGTGTGTATACCCATTACAAGCAATTTTAGTGTCATGCCTGTGACTCATTGAAGTCTGCTGTCTTTTTGACTTTACCATCCCAATAATTACACCTGTCGCCATGGTGAGGTTCAGGACCCAGAACCTGTGAAGTAGACCAGTCTTGGCTCGGTGCCTGACTAATTTATGAGAATAAAGCTTTGCCAACACTTGCTGTGGACTCATAACCACACACGTTATTTTTGTAAAAGTTCTAATTAAGCAGCACATATCACACTGCGCAGTGTTTTTTTTTTACCTCAGTCTTAAAACCAAAATAGCTCTTCACAAGTTATTTTCAGCGGGGGGAGAAAGCGGTCATTACAAACATTGAAAAAGACTTTTGCTTATGTATTAATATTTGCGTGTCTTGGATGACAAGATGGGGAAAAGGAGGGCGAAGGTCTGGAGAGTTTGAAAGTGTTTGAACAGCCTTCAGCTGAGCTTCTAACACTGGCTGTTTCATGCAGCTCTGGAGGAGAGACATGCGGATTCATCCCGTTTTCCAGAGCCTGTCAATCGTGAAGGCCGGGAGCGGGTTAAAGTATAAACCCATCGCTGCTGAACAATATTGCTGACTGGTATGCAAAGCAAGGCTGATCAAAGGTATGATGTAGGGGGAAGAAGCCCCATTCAGCTTCCCAATGCAGGCTGTCCTCTCCATCTTGTCTCCCTATTTCAAAGAGCTGACTTGTGCGGGTCGGGTCCCTCCCTCCCGCCCACTCCTTCAGCCTCTCATCCTCCTCTCATTTTTCATCGTTTCACCCACTTAATCCCTCAAATTTCCAACTATCCTTTTAAATTCCTCCCATCTTCTTCCTCTCTTCCATATTCAGCACATGTTCCTTGTAACCTCTCTCAGTTAACTTTTCCCTCCAAACTGGGTTGGGTTTATACTCCCACCAGCAGGGATGGGTTTATACTCCACCTTCACCTAGTCCTCAAACAATTCAACCCTCATCCATTTTTTGTCTTTTTTCCCTTTTCACACTGTTCACTTCAAACTCTTGGTTGCCTCTAGTTTCTTCTTTTCCCTGGTTTTTACCTCTGCCTTTCTTCCTGCTGAACCCATCTCCACTCAAGTAACTTACACTTTGCCCCCAGGTCTATGAGCTGCATACACATTCGATAAGATAGCCCATAAAAGCCCGATGCCCTAGAAGTGTGTCTCCTTTAAATGGACCTGCTAATGAGAGATGCAATTTCCTGCTTAGGTTCTGGGTAGCAGTGCATGGTAACGTCAAAAGGCTCAACTGAGTACGAGAATATTAAAATGTTTAAACCTTTGCCTACCTCCTTCAGTATGTGTGTACTGTATATGTGTATGCTGTATATATACAGATTTAGATAACCTGTAGCTGTCAAGCATGTATGGGGTACAATAACAGTAAAAGTAATGAAATACTGTGTGTCTTCGCACTTTTGCATGCAGTGATTGAAACACAGGAGCGTTCACTTTTCTGATCATGCTGCTATGATGCAGGGCAGTCCGGCCTCGTGACGAAGGAGAGCCGTATTTGCGACGAGGGACGATGAATAGGAGCCTGTGGTGGGGCGAGGGGCTGTGTGCGAAGGGGCGGCTGAGGGGGGGACAGCAATAGTGATAGATTGGCCAACGAAGACGGGGATGCAGATTCACTCATCAAGATTGATGCCCTGCCTTTGTGCTTTAAGTGCAATTAAAAATGGGAGCAACTGAATAAGTTGGTTGATAATATCACAAGAGATTAGATTACTTCAGCGTTCCCTCCCCCCTCCAAAACACTGAGCCGCAGTCTTTACGACCCAAGCATCACTCAGGATGTTACCCTTTCTAGTTTCTGTGTGTCCTCTCCCTGTTCACAGTGCCATTGATTGCTCTCTTTTTGTCTGTTTAACTGCCCAACAAGCTGTGATATTCCCAGGCCCCAGCAAAATGTCCTTTCTGTGTTCTGGGTGTTAGGAACCTCCTCGGTCATTCCAAGGAAGGTGTTAGGAACCAGAGCAGAGCAGGCCATCAGGCCCATCAGGCGTCCCGTGTCTGTTGTTCCGGAGTTGGAGTGAGTCAAGCCCAGCCTGCCCCCGCCGCCCACCTTCACTGGCACTTCCTCTCATCAGCGGGCGCTCCTGGCAGAGCTCCCGCACTGTGCCCAGCCGGTCAGAGCGGACGACGGCAAGCTCCAAGCTGGCGGAGGGTCAAGTGAGCAGTGCGAGTCAACTCTCGGACAGGTCAGCCAACGGGCCTCGGTGTGGTTCGGGAGCAGATGGTGCCACTTCAGAGTATCGTGCCCGTCCGAAGGAGGGGGCGGGGAGAGCACCACGTGGGTTTACCTCCCCTCGGCTGAGCCTGCTGCGTACCCCTGTGAGTGTTTATCACAATGCATAAAGGTTCCTTTCTGCTCCAGCTTCAATTACCTTGTCTCCTGTTCTATAATATATTTCACCTTTGTCTCTAAAACCACGTGTCCTTGGTCCTTGTAGACTTTGACAGTGCTGAGTGGTGAACCTGAGAGGTCATTGTGAATTCTACCATTGACAACATGACCATGACACCGCTAACATCTGGAATCAGCAGAGGGGTACCTTACGCTCATCTAACTGCCCACTGCTGGAGCACACTTGGGCACTGTTAGAACTGGGACCTTATGAGAGTATGCCCCCCCCCCCCAAACCGTAGCCACACCCTGGCGCCCAGATACAACTCAGCCAGTGGCAAGTGGTTAACCACATGTCTACAGTGGCATGGGGTGCATTGGTGCAGTGTGATGGATGGGTCTTTATGGACCAGACCCTTGCACACGGGTTTCTTAAGGTGCATTGAAAAAAGTGGCTTGGTCCCTTCAGGGTGCCCCTCCTGTGTGCGACAGGCGCTGCACCCCTAGGCAGGTCCGTCTGTCAAAATGAGCAGAACCATGGTACCTCGTGTCTCCAGTCAACGGTGTTTCACTTTACAGAACTAACAAAGAATCATGCAATAAAACTTTAAAGTTCAAATATTCAATGTTAAACAAACTTAAGCTCATCAAAATCCAGACTGGTAGCACGCAGTTTTTGTTTTTAGCCAGGATTTATTAATAGAAGCTAATGTAAGAATTCAAACACAGCACTTTACTGAGAGTTTGGTTTTTCTAAATTATATAACGTATTTCATATCCCAGAGATCAGAGAACCAAAACTCCTTGGAAATAATCCTTAAAGTATCAAAGTAAACAAAAGCAGTATGATTACATCCAGCTTCACATACCAGTTTCTAGCCACACTAAAATGGGCACATTTTGCCAATATGAACGTGCAGTTTCGCTCGCACCTGCTGCAGGGCCCCACCGCTGTCTTGTGCACTGCGCACCTCCTACCTCTCCACTCACGCCAGTCGCTGGGCTCGAAGAATTTCAGCATGTGCATTTCAAAATGAGGTCACGGATGATGAAATAAAGAAATTCCAGTCGTGTTTGTGAGTGGGTGGGTGGTGGCTGTGGAGATTGGAGATGGTGATATCCTATTTTTGGTGGTCAGGGTGGGGGGGGGGTATCACACTGGAGGTGTGTTTTCCGCTCTGACTCTTAGGGTCAGTTTAACAAGGGGCCCTCTGAGTCCTTATTCCCCAGTGCTATCCATCACTCCTGTCTCTGTAGGGGTGAGGTGGGCTGTGGGGGGAGGAGGCTACTCAGCAACAAGCGATGCTGGTTAAAGTTTAACTCCCGCCCATTGTATGTAGGACTATGGACACAAGGCCTGCGCTCTCTCCTCTCCTCCTGGCTGCCCACTATCCCAGGTGCTCGCGCCACATGGCCTCCGTCCGATTGTCACATGGAGGGGGGGCGGGGGGGTTGG
>JABJVR010000033.1:6642632-6653826 GCA_025773905.1 Chitala chitala | reverse complement strand
GTGGTGGGTTGGCGCCCTGCCCTGGGTGTCCCCTGCCCTGTGCCCTATGTGCTCTGGGATGGGCTCCAGGCTTCCCCATGACCCTCACCAGGAATGAGTGGTTAAGCTAATGGATGGATGGATGTGTCACAGACTTCACAGTGAGCAAATAGGCCTGCACAAGGCAGCTAACCTGAATTACACCAGTAAAACTCAATGGGTGCTTTGAATTGTCAAACCATTTTATACATGAACCAACCCTATATTGACTTACAATGCCACACTGCCCTCCCCTTGAAAATCCTCCAGTGCAACTCAGTTTTAATTTTGTTTAAGTAAAATTTTAGCTGGTGCCACTGTGGACTGAACAGCAAGATTTGAAGCTAATAAATGGTTAATTAAATCAACTGAGTGCAAATAAGCATAGATGAAAAAGACATTAAACACGTGCGTGAGGGTCAAGTACAGAGAGGACAACTGCAGCATATAGTAGCTTGTAGCCATCACACTTATGTTGGCTGTCCAGAATGTGTCACAACTGGTGCTGATACTTTGTAGGTAGCTTTAGACAAAAGCATCAGCTTCCCATCTATGTGTAACTTCAGGCACGTGCTGTGAGTTTGGTTAGTTTATTCTCTGCCTTAGGAACTACAAAATAGTACCTCTTTGTGTTGAGGAATCTGCTCATGTTTAACATAAGACCCCCAAAGATATGTCACTGAACAGAGAGACCCTGTCTGAACACAGGGAATATATCTGAACAAGCCCAGTATCATTCCGGTTACTGTGTGACATCGTTCAGACCTCAAGTTACATGAAATTCAGGTCCCACGCCCAGCCTCAACCTGTAATGAGAATCCAAAATTTATGCTTTTTATTATTTAAATCTGATCAAGTAATAAAAAATAACATGGCAGAGACTGTCGGCACCGATTCCATGAGTATCGTACCACTCTGTAATTATGATTGATATGGAACCTTCCCATATATTGCTACGCAGGCCTATTTTGACAGTAGTTCATTATTGGGCATGGCTAAATGCTTTAAAAGCATTGATTTGCGTGAATTACAACATCACCTCAACCCAGCCGTGAGGGCGGGGCCAGCTGAAGACAGATCCCACATCCACATATCAAAACCCTCCTCCCATCCTCATCTTCACTGTATCGATTCCCACCATAAAAGGTGTTTAATTCAATCAGGGGAAACTGAGTGCCTGTTTTTCTGGGCCCCTGTCGATAGCCATTAGATCAATTAGAGCAGGCCTCGCTTCACTGACAGGGGCATGATGGGATATGGGCCTCGGCTGGTGAGCCATACTAATCCTTAGATGCATATCTGGCTTTATTTCCAGCACCCGCCCCAAGCACCTCCCCCGGTCTCCAGCGAATCTGAAACTGGCACAGTTCTGGGCATGGCCATGCTAGGTACTGCTTTACTGCACAACTATGCTGTGCCGTGACACCAGCAGGATCTGTGTCTCTCTAATACTTTCATCGTATATGGTTCCTGCCTCCCCTCCCACCTGAAACCTATTCCTGTTTGTCTCTCACTGCTGTGTAGCACTAGATATAGGCTGCATTAAACAATATAGCATCCATTTGGACATGTAGAGTGGATAGCTACACGAAGGGGCTTCATAAGCAGTTAACCCTGAATCATTCAAGAGCCATGCCACATGCTAGTGTTTGTATTGTATGTTGCATGACCACCCTTGCGGAGGCCCAAGGAGGGCATTTTTACACTCATAAGTCCTAAGTACACCCCTGTTGGTAATTAAGACTGTGCCCCATTCCTAGTTCTAGTTTTTTAACCACAGCTGCTGATATGGCAAAGGCAGCTCTAAAACTGACGCAAAATTTTTCATCCCTTATTCTCACACTAGCACTTACAAAACTCTGACACAAACGAAATCACACCAGTCTGGATTTTGATGTGCATCATATCAGACAAAGACAAGCAGGAACCACTTAGTCAATAATTAGTCTGTGATTTCAACTGCATCCCTTCTGATGAAGAGAAGCAGGGGTACCACTCTTCACCTGTTACAGTAGCAGGGATCTTCTGCCAGGTTGACCTTGGTGCAGTCAGAGCCTCATGACCAGTCTTGATGCTAAACCTCCAAGCCTGTAGAGGAGGTGTTTGACATGAGCAACCGAATCTGTCTTTGCTGTGGACGGGTACCCATCATGGGTTTATCTGAACACAGAGGTTATACTACCAGGATTGAGAAGAGCTGAGGGACACGAGGACAGGTGGACACAGTAGTCGAGCTTTAAACAAGCAGCTCCTCATAGTTCTGGAGCTCAGCAAGGACTGACAGTTCTGGAAAACCCGTGTGGGGCCGGCACCCAGAATCCCAGCTCCAGACAGAGCTTCCTCCACCACTGGCCCACGTGTGGCTCCTTGCCAATGAACAATAACAATATGAAAGGAAATAAAAAAGCACAATTCATCAAAATCAGCCCAGGTTCCACACAGCAAATTAAACAATATTTCATAATCACTTTGAGGATGGGGCAAAAGCCGTCAATTTGCTGCGGAGGGTTCTTACTGAGTCGAAGGGTTCCTCTCTCTCTCTCGCTCTCTCTCTCTCTCTCTCTTCGGCTCGCTCGCTCTCCCAGGCCCATGAGCTGTACGGTATAGTTAATTACCAGGGAGGACACGCTCTGGAGAGCCCGGGCACTCCCACTACACCCGCCTAATCAACTGTCCTGCGCCGAGATGTTGTGAAGCCTTCATTTATCTTGTCGGTGCATAGGGGGCTGGGGGGGCCTAATTACCCCCTCATCGTTCTGCTCGCTCCCCCTGCTCGGTAGCAGCCACAACGCTGGTTTTGGGGAGAAGTTAGCAAATTAGCCTCCTATTAGAGCTGCAGGGCTCCCAGCAGCCTTTGGCCCCAAGGCCTGACGTGTGCTTGAGACGCTTGAGCCAGTTGGCAAGGGACGGGCTCTGAAAAGCTCAATAATCTGGGCTGGGATTATTGCAGACTGGGGGGAGATTTTGGGGGGGAGGCACTGCAGTCAGGCCAGGACTCACTTCATGTGCAGCAATGTGCAGCCACAACCATTTTGCTGTTATCCGTTTCCTCTGTTTTAATTGGATATTAGAAACATTTGCAGCCCACACTGAAAGATATTGGTGCTGCCATGGATTAATTTGGCAGTGTGTGTTGAGTGATTCTTTTAAAATCACTCCCAGTACCCAGTTACCGCTCCTCGTGTTCCCGAGCAAGCTTTAAGTTCAGCATGTCCTCATTACTACAGCTCAGCCTGGACAGACAGGACATCCTGTGCTTTATGATCTTTGGTTTTACCTCTCATGTTTTTCAGTACCTGTGTGTAACATTAACTTTATTAATGCCAGACATCCATTCATATAACGAAATATCCAAACAAAAGCAATACGGACCAACTAAACAAACTAGAAAAGAGCTTCTTCTCACCTGTGCGTGAAACGTTTTTGAGACTGTTAACTTTGTTTTTTGAGGAAAGAGTTGGTTTAATTCCTCTGTTACCTGTTTCCTATGGTGGAAAGGTGGGGAGATACTACAGAAGAACCCCCGCCAAAAATTACCCAATTCCTCCAGCAGGCCAGCTGTTGATATGCAGCGGCTAATCGTGTCAGCGTTCGCAAGCTGTCCCCCAAAGCTGCCCCTTAAAGTGGTTAGAGAGCATCCCGGTCTGGGCGTCATCATTTTTTCGCCACCATCCATCTTCCCCCTCGGATTAATTCTTTTCATTTCTGCACCTCCCTCATAAATCCTGGCACAGTTAATTAATTTCACTTGCAACACAGGGCCCTGTAATATGGAATTGTTCTCACAAACCCCATATTAATTATGCTATTTTACAGCAATCTCATTGAAGGCTGTGTTTCATCTTTCATAATTACATTTTCAACAACAACTTGCAACAAAAGAGTCTAATTATGGGTTTGGCGCTGAGCTCCTTGTAATAAGTCAACGCTTCAATACCAACTGGCCCAGTAGGATCGATGCACAGCTTTTAGTGTTGTTGTTACTCTTGTTATTCTTTTAGCATAGCAGAAAGGGGACTCGAACAGCAGAGCATGCTGGAAGGTGTCATTCACCAGTAACATAAATCTTAATAAAATTACAAAGGATTATTGTCACATCAAGACCCTTGTTTTCATTAGATATTTTATTGGCTTATTGAGTCCCCTTTATTGCATGTATATGGTAACTATGACAACTCAATTTAGTTTTCATAGATGGGAAGCCAGTTACCACAGTTTTTATGTTTTTACTTATTCAATACGTTGGTATCATGGCAAAATGTCAGTGAACAATAATTTCCTCATGAGGATAAGGTGTATGGTGGTTGTCCTGGAACAAATGTCTGGCCAACTTAAAACTGAACCTGTTCAACATGCCCCCCCCCCACACACATACACACACATACACACACATACACACTTTGAGGCCTAGCATGGAGCCACCCACACTTCAGACTTGACAGGCCATGAATCAAAGCACAGTTATGACAGCACTCATTTCTGTGAGGTGAGCTGTAGAAGCGGCTGTTAGCCTTCCTTTTGTTACCGACCCTCACTGATTCATGACCTACCAACTGGGGGGGGGGCAACAAAAAATCAGAGCACATGTCTGCTATTACTAAACCTCCACCTCTGTTGTCACAATGTGGGCTGAAAACCAGGATCCGACTGTGGATTAGGGTCACAGGGCATCTGATTTCAAATGCAATGACTGCTGATCTTGCTATTAACCTAAAACATTAAAATTAACACTTTTATGTTCTAAAGTCAAGAGCAGTCCAGGACTCAGGATGCATACTTTCCAGGTTCTCTGGTTTCATTTTGCTTAGTGGGTGCTTTCTCTTGGGTAATAGTAGCTCAGGTGCTGTCATCTGTCATGCTACGAGGTATTACCAGACTAGTTCAGAACCGTTACCACATTGTCTCTTCATTATAATTTCTGTGAAACTTTATGTGTAACTGTAAAAATGTAACTAGTTTCCTTCTTGTCTTTTCCCAATTTGGAAAAGAAGCACAATACCACACCTTGACAGAAATACCAACAAATTGTTAGGATAATTTTTCAGGTCTTCCCCTTCAGGTTGTGTTATAGATTCTTTAAAAACAGAAAGTGCAGGCACCATGCCTCGTCTATGGGGTCCTAACCTGCATCATCCAGCGAGTGCTCATCTCCACCACTCACTGAACATTGATCTGCATCGTGCATGGAGCACAGACCTACATCATCCATGGAACATCGGCCTGCATCATCCATGAAGCTCTGACCTACATCATTGATGAAGCTCTGTCCTGCATGGAGCCCTAGTCTGCATCACCCAGCGAGTGCTCATCTCCACCACTCACTGAACATTGATCTGCATCGTGCATGGAGCACAGACCTACATTATCCATGGAACATCAGCCTGCATCATCCATGAAGCTCTGACCTACATCATTGATGAAGCTCTGTCCTGCATGGAGCCCTAGTCTGCATTATCCAGAGAGTGCTAATCTCCACTATTCATTAAACACTGATTTTTCTCATCTATGGAACACAGACCTGCATCATCCATGGAACACTGACCTGCATCGTCCATGAAGCTCTGACCTGCTTCATACAGAGAGTGCTAATCTTCACCATTCATTAAACACTGATCTGCCTCATCCATGGAGCAGTGATTTGCATTATCTATGAAGCTCTGACCTACATCATTCATGGAGCCCTGACCTGACCTTCATCATCCAAGAAGCTCTGATCTTTATTATCTATGGAGACCTGACTAGCTTTCAAACAGGTACAGAGCAAATGAATGGGTGAAGAGCTCACAGTCATGCTTGTCATCTGTAATTAATAATACACATTAATTTAAAAGTGTGTCTTCAAAATAAGATCATATTGTCAGCACATTTGCGGCATTCACCCAGGCACACATGTAGGTTTGAAAGCTGTGCCAGAGTTGAGGTTTTTTGCCGAGTACATCTCACAAAGGACAAGGAGCAAGGATCACTATCACTAGTGAAACACTGTGCGTAGCTTGAGGGGATATATTACTGTATTTCAAATGCAAGTATTTTGTGTGTGTCTTTAACAAACCTTTTAATCCAGTAAAAACTGTAGATTTTAAAGCTGTCAGTTTTACAGTTTTAGCTAGGTTTTCACCCCGTGTAGCAGTGGTGAGCCCTCCAGTGCCTGATAGATTTTTAACAGTATGATGTTGTGTACAGAGACTCACTGCTTTTATAACCAGCCTTGGTTTTCGATGCCATGTGCATTTGTGGCGTCACGTGTTGTTTACAGCCAGTACAGATTCTCGACGCGGCTTCCAGACCAAGAGGTACGTGGTTGTTACAACTGGTTTTTGGTCTCCATGCTGCACCCACATCTTGCAGCACACAACAGTTAGGGCCTGTCTGGATTCCCGCTGTAATGTCCAGCTGTAAGTTCTGTCAAGAGGACGACTGCATAGTTTTTTTTTTCCCCACTGCCAGGGCCATTGGTGATCAGCAGAGGTTAAAAGTTACAAATCACCCCCCCGCCCTTCTCCTTCCCCTCTCCTCCCAGTGTCCCGCACCTCCTGGGGCCACGTTCTCATTCATATTCCATGGCTGCCACTTCTGGGGGGGAGGGGGGCACGGGCCTGTTGGGACCGGAGGGCAATTACTCCACTCATTTAATTGGCGTTATCATTTTAGCCGGCTGACAGAGATGGATCACCGCACTGGCCCTGGCCACTGGTGTCTGTATGAGCCAGGGAGAGAGAAGGAGTTAGAGGGAGAGAGGAGGGCAGTGTCAGAGAAAGAGAGAGACAGAGAAAGAGAGAGAGACAGAGGGAGGGAGAGACAGAGAGAGAGTGAGAGACAGAGGGAGGGAGAGACAGAGAGAGAGTGAGAGAGGGGGAGAGAGACAGAGAGAGCGAGAGAGAGGGAGGGAGCAAGAGACAGAGAGAGTGAGAGAGGGAGAAGTGGACACAGAAGTACAGAAAGTACGGATCCACCAGCTAACGATTTTGTTAGAGCGTTTGAGAGTGACTGCCTTCTAGTATGCCTTCTGTCTAAAGTTGTCTTCCTTTTTTGTCGCCAGTTTGTGAACTCAGGTGTAAACTCATTTCCTGTAACACCATTAATTTCAGTAGGCAATCCTTCATCCGGACGCCCTCTTCTACATAGAAGAAATACATTTCGCTGTTTGCCTAATGAAGGCATATCCCAAAACAAATTTAGAATTAACTGAAGAACTGACACTTCAAAAATTTTCACTTGAAGTTTAACTTGAAGTTCGGATGGGACTTTTTTTAAACATGAATATACTGGAATACTTGATGTGTTTATAAGAATTGTAAAGATTATCCAAAAGGTACAGTTATTAATGTTCTACTGAAGAGGGAGAGAGAGCGAGCCGCTGGACTAAGAGCCGAACATTAGCGTAGCCTGGCATGAAGGATGTAGCAGCATAATGAGGGGTGGCGCAATGTTGCCATAACTCAGGACCAGTAAAACTGTCACTTGAATTAAGAGGCGCCCATTATAGGTGCTATACATGAGCTCTGGTTAAATTAAAGAGACACAAAACGACAGTCTCTGGGGCCAAAGCTGGGGGATAATTTTAGACACTTAGTGAATCATCCAGGTACAGCCAAGTCTCCACCCACAGCCCTGACCTGGATTTGTGTGTCTCCCCACTTTCCCAGAGACAGGCCCAGGGTTCCATGTGGGGTCACTGAGCAAGCTTTGATTCAAAGTCCTTCCAAATGTGTCCACACCCTTCTACACCAGTATCATAGCTTCACAGGTGAAAGCACCTGATTTAAAACGTACTTTGCATAATTGGGTGAATGTAGTTAGTTTGATGTTGCCTTTAAACAAAGGAACAGAAAATATAACCATCTACAAATGTCCTTGATGATAATTTTTAAAATTTATACATGCAGAGGTAATAATATTTCACAAAGGACGCTCAAAGGTACCGCTGTAATATCTGGAATTAAACTGACAGGTAAATAGATTTTATAATGCTTTACTTTTTTTCTGATATGTATATTATAAAGAGATGTATTTACATACAGTTAAGCGTGTGTATATTTTGATTGCTTCTCACACTGGTACATTATATGATGTCAGTAATTTTATTTATAGCATAATTTTTGGCAGGCTTTTATTCTGTTCTTATTATGCAATAAAACAACAGAAATCTAAGTTGCTCTGTCAGCCCTGGGAAGCCTATTAAAATCACCACCTCCTTTCAGTTCAACTGCCATGACACAAAGTTGTTCTACTTCCACTTTGCAAAAGCATGTCACACTCACTAGCCCTGTGTTACTGACGTTCACAGTGCCTAACAGAGAAGAGGAAGAACGAGGATGGGAGAGTATGAAAAAAGAAGAGTGAAAAAAGGGGAACAGAGGAAAGGGAATGATGGAGGCGGAGTCCTCCAACTGCGTGTCCAGTGGGTCGGTCCAGCGGAATATGAAAAATGAAAACTATAAGGCAGACAATAATAAAAATAGCTGTGAGAGTGGACAGGAGGACCGCTTCATTATTCACCAGCTCTTTCGGCTCCGTAAAAATGTGCTGCTCGCTGCAAAACCATGTATCACCGCCGGCCTGAAACAAATGGCCTGTCTGTGCTGTATTTACCTCCAATTGTTCAAGCACTCGCAGGCAAATGTGTCCGGCTTTCTGCCGGGCGTCTCCCGAAGACGGGCATCGGGATGCGTGGAAGCCTCGCACGTTCGGGCGCCTTGCCTCCCGACGCCAGGGGGGAACGTACCAGCCTCGCCGCTCTGATGAGGTTGCCATGTGGCACTGTGTCTACAGAGACGTGACATAAACAAATCAAAACTAAACAAAACCCCTTGTGATGCAGCTGACATCTATCAGTTCTGCATGAGATCAGGCTGCTTATAAAGTCTAGAAGCTGTTAAATCCTAAGATCTTGAAAGGTGACATTAAAGAACAGGATGTTCTTTTGCTCTATATACCCCCCACCCCCTCTCTCAGCATGGTCTTCCCAGAAGGAACTCTTGCCGCTTCACTTACTATTGGCTATAATGCCTGACTTATTATTGATTCTCGCAAATTGGGAATGTAGAAGGTACCTTCAGAGAAGACTTTAGGCCCCGTGCTTCCTGGCTGCATCTTGATATGAGTCAACGACCTTAACACTTTATACTGAACTGGGTTAAGTGACAAAGACTAAGGGCTAAACCACTGCCACTCTGTTTTTTTTCCCTTTAAATATTGGAAGCCATTTTTGTGGATGCTGGAAAACAGGGCTGAGATGTTAGGAGGGAGGTGAAATTGTGTGCTGATAAGGCACTCGTTGTATTTTGAGACCCACCCCCAAAACCATCCCTACCCCCCACACCTCAGCTGAAATTACACCTTATATAAAAAACTATGCCATTTTATGATCTCTTGGAGATGTTCCTTTGGAAACAGTATGCATAATTTGCTTGAAAGTACAGCTTTAACTGTTTGATTTCACATAGCTGCATCCATCAATAACTCCGCGTCTCACTGAAGCTTCTCCATTAGATGTCGATATGGGCCTTTAAGCACACGCCTATGCCACATTATGACACCACAAGGGGAAGATCTCCCTGATTACTATCACCAGCTTCTTCCTGGTAGTTTCTATTGTGATCATTATTTGTAGCAGGGGTACGTGTGCTGAGCTTTAAGCTCTATTTGCATACAAATGTGTGTCTGCTACCTTTCTTATTGCCAAGTGTTTAGCCTAAATGTGACATCAAAATGTCTTCAACTTTATTTGAGTTCTGTTCATGTTCAGACAGCACAGCTTGGCGGGTAAAGCTAAGACTCAACATCACTTTTAGTTTCCTAGACAACAAAGCTTAATTCTCATGAGCAGTGTATTCTTTCTGTCTAATCCTACTGTTCTCCGCTTAAGAGATATGGACTTTCCAAACATAACCTTTCAATTGTGTAGAAAGCACAACACTCTCTCTGGCCTGGCTCCAGAAAGGACCCAAAAGCATCACGTCAAACACAACGGTCTGCATGTCTGATGGACAGGTGGGCTGTTGTCATGGTCTTGCATGCCAGAGGTGCGCTCCATCGTGGTACCATTATGTGCACACCATGACACCTTGACTCACTGGATGCTCACAAGTCTAGGTGACCCTCCCAGACCTGATCAAGCCTCCTCCAAGCTGTCGCTCAGGTAGATTCGAGATGACAGGTACCACCCCGTCCCCTCCCGCCCACAGGGACTCGGTAAGAGAGCTTAACTTCTCAAAGACGATCTAATGCAGGGAGGGCACATGAAAAATTAATCAGTCTGGAACCGCCAAGGACAGCCTGTGGACGGGCAGGTGGAAGGTGACAGTCTATAGCTTCCTCTAACTGCTTTATATTGCCTGTTTTTTTTTAAAGCACACTCAGGTGTGTGCGCAAGACCAGAGTGTAAAGTTCTGAAGAAAGCCTGGTGTAACTGAAATGGATCCTTTCGTCTACCTGAATGAAAACATAAGAGTGAAAGAAAACAAAACCAGGCCAGAACAACTGAAGTCCCTGGATGATCTGTGTGTGTGAGGGTGGAGGAGTGGTGCACTAAAGAGTGTGGACTGGGTTCATGTGAATGTGCCTGTCATATGTCCTTGTTTCTTTAATATCTAGTCCACTAGTGCACAGGGTTAGCATGTATTTGGCTGCCATCACACTCATGTGCTTACGCTTCGTCTTTATGTGCGTGCGCTTTTGTGTGGTTGTTACGGTAACCTTGCATCCTGCCTTCCCTATGGTGCACTGCCTGGGCTCTGGGGCTGGGGCCATTTGATAAATACTCCGTAATTACACAACAACACTTACTGCCATCACTGTGCGCTGTTATCCCCCTGGCCAAGATTAAACAGCTCCACTCCACACTGAATTATTCTTTTAGCGGCCATTACTCCCTCCTATTCACTTAAGAGTTCTATCTGCTCTGCCGATCTGGCAAAAAGCTCTGGAGTCTGATGGTTCATGCGCTGTAGTTTGTTTGGGGGGGGGGGTTGGGGGGCGCAGGGCGTATGGGATTAGACGGGTGTTTTGCCATAATGCGTTAAGTAACGATAATATTTTAAACTACTGTAGTGTAAGAACAACAACAACAACACAGCGTCGGCTTGGGGGGGGGGGGGCAGAGAATGGGGAAAAACAGCACAAAACGGGGGAGCGCAATATCTAAATTATGTGGAACACGGGCCAGAGTGGCAGT
>JABJVR010000033.1:6621390-6634649 GCA_025773905.1 Chitala chitala | reverse complement strand
ATATACACACTTAAATACAAGTGTATTTAAGTATTCTGACTTGTTGCGTTGTTATTAGAATGTAAAGAGTTATTTAAGGTGTTCTTAGGACGACGAAAAGAATCCTTTAATATGAAATTTTTTAAACTGCGGTTATATTTTAATATGACAACACGTTTGAATGTATACGTAAAATCGCAGAATAATTTTAAGCATTTTTTTAAAGAAAATATCTGTCTGCGTTGCAGTCTATCAGACAGTCACCCATGTTTTTCCGAAGTGATTAATGATTTATTGGAATTGTTTATGTTAATCATTATGCCTAAAAGCAGCTCGGTGGAATACGGCTGACCCATTACCTTCATGCCCCTTTCAAAACCCTATCTTTAAAAAATCAAAATAAAAACAGTTAGAGATGACAGGACTCCTGACAGGGTAACACGCCTTCCTTACCTACATCGACGCTGGATTTAATATGTCCTATATCCTCGCTAGAAATGTCCGGGTCCGATGTGCAGTCTTTGGGTTTGCCACGACAGAAGTGCCCTCTTGCTGTTATGCCCGATGACAGGCCCTGCGTTATTTCAGATGGCGAAGAGCTCCGGGCAGCGTTGCGTGTGCAGCAGGGAATATGTATTGCTACTATAAGGACCGCTACGCAGCACCTTGTCAACTGTTAAAGGCAACATTATAAAGGTGATTTTACTTCTGTTTTTCATTCTTAAAATTCGTGGGATGGGAATCTCATTAGTCTAAATAAGCAAGCATCAACACTTTTTTCGCTGTCTGTAAGCACATGGATCACTTAATAGATCATTAACCACCAATATGCTGCTGACTTCGACATTTTTACATCTCCTCTCCATTACAACCTGCTATTACCAAAGGGGGAAATCCTACAGCGGGCCTAGGTATATTAGAGCGCATTACTACAATCTAATGGCATTGATGGAAGAATGGCCTCGCAGCAAACACGATATGGTATACGGTACATATCTAGATTACCACACGTCTGAGCGTTTCAGATACATCGAGGCTTAGACTAATACGTGACTCAAAGTGTTTTGAACACACGCAAATACTTATAGAATATTTAATGTTACATTATTTATTGCACATGCATTAATTCAGATTGTTCGGTTGCACTCGATGTTTTCCGAAATTATTTTAGAAGCTATGGATCTTGAACGTTCCCAAAAGTGAAAATATTAAAATCTGATACACAGTTCTAAGTTGGACACTCTAATTGCGAGCAGTTAGGCGATGTCGGCAATGTGCCGATTTTGAAAAGATTCGAGTCCTCAAAACCAACTTAACTTCACCAATTCAATTGTATTAAATTAACATGAATCAGTTAAACACGCTGTTTAATCAAATTCTGTATCTTGCACAGGGGCTGTCCTAATTAGTTACGCACTTCCTACACACTGAAAATGCATTTATGACACATGAAAAAAGGTGAAATTAATGAGACTACGAAAACGTTGACGTTTAATGTCAATAATTAAGAATGAAAAGGAAAAACAATATCTTACACTACTTTTTCCTTATTGTTTTTACGAAGTTTGTTAAGTAAATTTTGGACGATGATTGTAGTGTCAATCGTCAGTCATTCTTAACCCTTTTCATATGTGATTTTAAAAAGAACAAAATAAACAATTCCGCGATCAAATTTATTTGTTGGTATTTGAAAAAGGGGGTGGTTATATTAATTTGATAATTCGTTCATAATTATGGCAAAGAGATCAAATATTCATCAAAAAAAGTCAGGCTTAAAAATCGTCACCCGAATAAGGAAGACTCGTATATATGAAAAATGATTCATACCAATTTTGGGGCACACTCGCAAAAAAGTAAAAACTATAAAAATCGAATTATACGTAATCTTCACCATATATTCAATGTTTCAAATGTATCATGGCCAAAGGTTTTGCGAAGATGAGTTTACTAGTATTAGTAAATGTTACCATAATTATATATATACATATATAGACTGATATAATCCAAAGTATTAAATATGAATACGCTATATGTAGCACTTTGTTCAATATATTCCCTTTTACCTGCTTTACCCACTGGTAAACTTGATAGTAATTAGTATGTATAGAATTTAAGTACGTATTCTGTAGAAATTTTCATACAACAATCCTTTGATCAAATAATTGAAGAATTTAAGCAAACAACACACCTACATGATTATTGAATCGTGTCGTCTGCTGTACTCGGCCGCTTCAATAAACTGAATAATCGATTAGGCTATACACAGGGCTGTGAAATGAATAGCGTTTATACCAGAAAAACTAATTAGTCCTTGGTACTTTGAACTGATTAATTTGCAAAGCAGCTCCCACTTAGAAGATACATTTGGAAAAGATTAATTTATAGAACACACCATATTATCCACCAATAACGTATCATAAATGTAACTAAATATTTATTTTTAATATTAAAAGGACGTGTAATATTTTAAGTGTTGTCAAAATACGGTGGAATCTGTACGCACCCTTTACAATTATTGTCTACGAATTACGTCCACAAACAAATTATCAGAAATGTTCAACTACCTTCCGATTCCAACACACATTTAATATGTAAAATGACCACTTAGGGTCAGTGTTGAGCGCGTTTTCCAAAGAATAAGTAGCGTGTGAAGGCTCGCAACACTCACGTTTCGTCGAACATTACGAAACGTTCCGTCAGGCACGAGCCGCTCTGTTCTACCAAGAGCTACGCAGGCTGAATAGCACTACAACCTACACACATAATTTGGTAACACCGTCTTAATTTTGGTTTGTGTTAAATAAATATGTAATATGAATACGGCTGACTCACAGAAATGTGGAATAACCAGTGCTGCAATGTACTTTTCAAATCAGAAACGCACAACAGGCACAAGTTATCTTTCATGTTGACAATAACAATGAAGAGTTTTCTGGGTTTCTCTTTTAGCTTAATTTCATTTTTATATTCAGGTAATTTACCCAATGACCTTAGTCAAAGTTAAAATAATCAATGTAAGAAATGTAATCAAAATGTGATTAATAAACACTGCGAGTATCATTTAAAGTGGAATTTATTGCTATTTCATATAATAGCCGCTTATCGTAGTACTTTATTTTATATTTTATTATTGGGTTTTATTAAAATTTACTTCTTTTAAAAATGCACCTTTTTCTTGTTACAGAAACATTTAAATGGCTTTTAAATTTTCTACAAGCATGCGTTGATGCCATTGGGTTATATGCAACTATATTTTGTAAAACTTTAACACGTGCAAAATGTAGTCATTGTGAAACGTTTTTGTAATTGTTTTAAAACGTTGTATTTATAATAAATAATGTTTATTGATTAAAAATGTAAAGGCACTCATTTGGCGTAACTCCCTCTTTACTCCCGCTTCCTTCTGCGAGTCAGCTGATTATCTGTAGAGCTGTCAAAACTCCCTCTCCTCTTTTGCTCCCAAGATCAGTATGGTAATCAGGAGCCCATTTCTATTGGACAGGCAGAGGGTTTGTCCAGCCTTCCAGCAGTGACATCAGCCGAGCTATAACAATAAAGCGCAGGCTAGCGGCTCAGTACAGTCTACACTGAAAGTCAGGAGTGAGTAAACGAATGAGTCGAGCCGAAATCTCTGCGGTGCAGAGCTGGAAAGCTGCTCTCCGAGCGAAAACCAGACGTGTCCGTCTTCCTCTTTAACCTCCGTTTTTGACAAAGGACGTACAGTACAAAATTACTCTGGGAAGGAGTTGAGGGTTTGTAAAAGGCGCTTGGTAGCCTGTTTTTTTTTATTTATGTTCGATCATTTCTGCTGAAAGGACTTCATTTCCTACTTTTGCACTGAGACGAAATTATCTCTACCTCTTCTTTTTGTTTCTTGACCTATTCTGCTGTCGATGTAGTTAACTGCACCGCAATTTCCGATGTCATTTGTTGTGCACTAGACACGACATTTTATTTCTTTTTATTTTTTATGCCAGTACAATTGTATGTTAGCAAAGTCCAGTGGTGGAAGAACTAAAAGAGACTATTGCATGAGAGAAACAAGGAAAGCATTTCAAAAGTCGGTTTTTTCGACGATTGCAAGTACATTTGCTTATTTGCAAAACAAAGAAACAATGAGCGCAGAACTGAACATGGGTCCAGAACTGCCAACAAGTCCACTGGCATTGGAATACGTCAATGACTTTGATCTGATGAAGTTCGACGTAAAGAAAGAAGCTCTGGCTGCAATGGACCGTGCTTCTGTTCGGCAGTGCAACCGGCTGCAGCCACAGGGTTCTGTGTCCTCCACCCCGATCAGCACCCCTTGCAGCTCAGTACCTTCCTCCCCAAGCTTCAGCCCAACTGAGCAAAAGAACCACTTGGAGGAGCTTTATTGGATGCCCAGCAATGGCTATCACCAGCAGATAGATCCGCAGACGTTGAGCTTGACACCGGAGGATGCCGTGGAAGCCCTGATTGGTGCGACGGCCCATGGGCACCCCCCACCTCCTCATGTCCAGCAGCAACTTCAGCAAGGGGGCTTTGATGGCTATAGAGCAGCCCATCTCCACCACGGTCACAGCCATGCCCAGCAACACCACCATCAGTATCCGGGAATTTCCCATCACCCGGACGACCTGCCAGCACACCCTGCAGCACATAACCATGCGCACAGCCAGCATCACCATCATCACAGCCAGGACCCCGACAGCCCCTCTCCTACCTCGCCTGGGTCCCACCAACAGCTCCACCACCGCCACCACCATCACCATCACCCACACACTCACCAGGGGCAGCAGGGTCACCACGCCGGAGGAGCGGGGTTGAACGTGGAGGACCGGTTCTCAGATGACCAGCTGGTGTCCATGTCCGTGCGAGAGCTCAACCGGCACCTTCGGGGCTTTACTAAGGACGAGGTGATCCGCCTGAAGCAAAAACGCCGGACCCTCAAGAACCGAGGCTACGCTCAGTCGTGCCGCTTCAAGCGGGTCCAGCAGAAGCACATCTTGGAGAATGAGAAGACCCAGCTCATCAATCAGGTAGAGCAGCTCAAGCAAGAGATAACTCGGCTGGCCCGCGAGAGAGATGCATACAAACTCAAATGCGAGAAACTCACTGGCACAAACGGGTTTCGTGAAGCTGGGTCCACAAGTGACAACCCATCTTCCCCAGAGTTTTTCATGTGAGTTATTCTGATGTCCGACAACTGATGCTGACAAAAATAGTAATCGATATTATTGATTACGAATATACTAATAACTGTATTCACATTAGAAGAAATATCCTGAAAGTAATAATCTCCTATCTAACCATCGCCATCCGAGTGAAATACAAAGAAAAGATAATACGTTTTTAAAGAAGTGCAGCGTCTTTGTAGATTAGTTGCTTGTAGAGAAGACTTTTCTCTTCGAAAAAGAAAATCGCTGAATCCGAACTGTCTTTATAGGTCGCTTTAATATGTTAGGAGCATGGGATGACTTCGGACTAGTCTTTTTACTGTGATTTTTCTTTTCGAGTGTTCAGAAATATCTTATCAAACGGCTGCGCTGGAAGGAGAGTACTGACTATCACTCTGCACTTGTGTGGAAAAAATATCGGAAAGAAACGAGAAAAGGCTTCACATATGCAAACTTTATTTCTTTCGTGTGCCCCGTTTGCAACCTAACATTGCCGAGAAGGGGGCATTTTATGCAACATCTCATTGGTTTATTGCCTGCTTGGTTATATACGAATATATATAAAAACAGATCTGCATTAAATATTAATCCTGCATGCTGGACATGTACGGTAATTTCTATTTTGTACTTTCTTTTCCTTGTGTATCTTCAAAGCATGTTGTTGATCTAAGCTTTCCATTAGCAGTTTTTTTTTTTGTTTTGTTTTTTTGTTTTTTTTTTTTGAAGGGGGGAGAGGTTAGACATGAAGTAGTGACAAATATCAACATTACTGCCTGTGCAGTTTCACGTTCTCTGGGTTTATTTGGCTTGTAAATATATGCAACGGCAAACCGTACACCAACAGTAAGGAGGCTGGTATGAAACTTTCTTTTTGTTTGGGTATTACGTGTCATTCGTATGGGCATTTTAGCGGTTGCATTAAAAGACAGCGAACTTTGTATATTAAGTGCACTTTTTTGGATCATGATTTTGGTATTTTAAGTTTTCATTTTGGGTTTTTTGCAGACCGCCTTCAAGGAAGACATACTATTTATAGATTGTAATAAGATATTTGCAAACAATTACAAATTCATTGCAACCCTAAATACTAATGAACAGTAATAAATGACGGCGCAAAGAACTGTAATAGTAAATACGCAGTTATAGGCCTATTTACTGCTAAAGCTGTACGCTAATGAATAGGTTTGTTTTCCTGTTGGTTAATAAAGTACATTATAAATTAGCTGTCAAGTATATTGTGCGAAACTAATCTCAGTTGACGATGTTCTCTGATATGAGGAGTGTTTAACAGCAAGTACAGTTCGGCCACTTATTGCATAATTCACCTCTATTATATAACACAACCGAAATCTCACAATCATATAATTTCAATTTTACAATCTGTGTGGTGCGGGACAGTTGTATTTAACTGGTTGTTTCTCTAGGCTAATCACACACATATACATAGTTTTGTAAATAACCATCAGCATGCATAAATCAGGGGTTTATTTACGTTTTGCGTAATATTTCAACAATGTGTATATTTTAATGGTAAATGTTTTAATGATAAATGTTATATGTTTTCCTGTATTTTTTTCTGCCGGTCAGTAAAAAAAAGGATTCTGGTTTTGCAAAATCTCAAAATGAAAACTATATATGTGTATGGTTATATTTTATTATCATTTTTGTTTTATTATTATTTGGAGGTTCTGGTTCTGCTGGCCAGATGCATAGTTAAGTTTTATTTTAATGATTTAAATTAACAGTCAGATCATACTGAATAAGCATGGTGCTTGCATTTAAAACTATTGTTAAAAAGTCATGCATTTAACAATCTTTGGTTTGTTACTGATTCAACTGTGTTGAAATCAAATTGAAACTGCAGCAGCGGGTTTTTTTTTATTTCACGTGTTTCGCAAGGGGATCAATTTTCAGTCCTGTTTATATAAATGAAAAAGTTAAAATTGGATTGTTGTAGTTCCATTCAGGCTGGTTTCTGTTTCGTCTTATTTTTCGTTGTTTTTGGAAGAAATGGTTTCCTATTTTGCTTATTAAAGTCATTGAAATGGCAAATATTTTGGCCTGTTCATTTTCGTGTCTTTTAATTTTCCTCGCGTTATTCTGCAGAAATCACATTTCGAAAAGTTCCACTGAGCACGCACGAGTAACGGACAGAGGTCGAGAAGCGCGCACGTACACCCGAATATGCACTTTGCTTTGTGTGTTTTGCACGTCCACATACGTGATTTAGCGTTTCCGTTAAAACAAAGGTTAAGTGTAAAATTATACTGTTATTAACACATAGTACGAAATGTATATGTTCACATCTAAATAAAATGCTTTGCAGGTTATTATGCTTCTCCTGGCCCAAATTTGATATTTAGTATAAACCTTTAAAACTAAAAATGTAAATGTTTTTCATTGTCCGTGATTATGTGATATACAAGATTATATAAATGCAACAAATTTAACAGATACCTTAAATAAGTGGTTCTAATGCTGAGGTGCCTTTTTAATACTGACACGTTTTACAGCGGGTCTTTACCTTATTTTACAACCTTTTCCAATATGCACTTGTAATAAAACATTACAATGCAGATAATGTGCATAATTACAGTAAACAATGGACAGTTATTACAGTCTTGAAGTGCTCGCCTACCTCCGTGGCCTGCTGACTTCTGCAGAAATCCAGCTTGCACGTGCAAACGGTAAATGGAGATCTTTGACCTTGTAACACTGCTCGTCCAACTGTGCGAGGGCAATTAACCATTTAATTGCTGAAAATAAAGTAAATTAACATTTAATTCTTGTAGGATGAGTATAAAATAATATAAATAGCCGACGATATTTATATATTAGTTAGGCTTCTTTTTTCCTAACTTAAATAGGAAAGTGTAAAATTTATTTCTGGGAATATACGTAGGAATAACTGTAGAGCATGGAAGTTACACAGGCTTATAGCTGATTTATTTCTTCATGTGCATGTTGCTTGATATTTTATTTGGTAACTTCTTTACTGAATGCATTCAATGTTTATAGTTAAATATTTTGGCATTTTTTGTTGTTTGTGATTATCAGTCTTTTGGAGTATATCATCAAATCTCTGGTCCTGTAAATGCCAGATATTGACTAAATTGACTGGTAGTGTGTACTTTATTTCTAATTCATTTTATTTTAGCAGTAAAGGCTAATTACACTAGTGATAATCCTGTAATATATTTAACAACAATATATTTATATATCAAGAATATATATATGCCAAAGGCCACTTTGAAGAAAATTGAAAGCACTACCACATTCTTCTGAAACTATTACAATTATTTTTACCAACAACTTTATAACAAACAATTTTTAAGACAGTTGCGGTGTGTTTTTATGATATTGACTGATTATTGTTAAATCTCCCTAAATACACATTATTAAGGATGCTAACAATAAATGAAATGAGTCAGGATTCTCCAGCAAGCCACTGGCCACAGAAGAAAGGAGTATAAGGAGGCTAAAGGAGTAAGGTATGACTTCCTGAAGGTTTTCAGTTTCTACCGTCAGGGTATTATCTGCTGGCTGTCTGCACATTCTCAAGGACAAACCGCTGCCCATCTGGGGAGGCAAACAGCAGCGTACAGGACTTCATCCTGAGCTATGCCTTCTAGTGCAGAAAGTTCTCCATCGGCCAGCACAGAGTGGGCCCTGGAATTCTTACAAACAGGAAATGAGAGCTTCCCATAACCAAAAACAAAATCAACACATTTGGTTGGTTTATTAATTATGTACTGTTACATCACCTTTATAAATGAATTATATACCTAATAAACAGGTATATTGGGGAGAATATGTGTGTATTTGGTAAAGTATTTTACATAAAATGTGTCTATGTGTGTGCGTAGACAAACAGAAATAAACTAATATTCATGTGTATACACACATATATTACACATATTCCATTAATATTTACATGAATACTAATCATGTCTTTATCTAAAAATAGGAAATAATGTACAATATAACAGTACAGATGATTTTCAGATGCTTCTGTTTTATTTTTGTATGCATAAATGTCTTAGTCTCTTCACTAGATGCTGAATTTGTATGGGAAGGACCTAGAATGTCACAATATTTTAATTGTTCTATAGACATGCCGCATATTACTGTGTCACATTGTAAGCTTTATGTCTGCAGTGTTTGCATTAGGATTTCAGAGCACACGTATTTTTATATGTGCTTGTAACTGCGTGTCTGCGTGCATGTGTACATGTCTGTGCGCATGTGTACATGTCTGTGCGCGCGGGTGTACTTATCCACTTCATTTATTTTCCATTGCTTTTCCCTAGTTTTGTACTGACCGCTTAAAAAAAAAATGCATGTATATAACACATACATAATGTCAGATTTTAATAACAGCAGCAGTACAGCATGTGCATGTAGTCCTTTTGCATTTTGCATCTAAAAATCTAAAATTTAAAGAGCAAGTTGGTCCATCAAAACATCGTTCACCAGTATTAGTGAATGGATGAATATGATGATGAGAATGACATAATTACACGGCCACAATGCTGCTTTGATGACATAGGTGATATTGCTTCAATGGGAATTCAAGCTCTCTGGGAATTCAAGCTCTCTGTGTGGAATGTGTGGATATTTGCGCATTATTAAGAGGTTACCGTAGGGTGGCATGGGTCAGTAACAAAAAGCGGTGTTGACTAGGTGCCTGTGATGTTACACAGTCATGACATCTGCAGAGAAACATGGAGAGACACTCTGATTTTAAAGAAGGAGGTTTCCAGAATCTTCCGTGAGTGGAAAGGAGAGCCAAATTTGACACATCCAAACAGAAAAGAACACATATTCTCAGAAACATGTCAGTATGCATGAATAAATAACTAGCTCATACTATTCTGCTTGCTTCGAATCAGAACACCTCATTAACAATCTCAATAATTTTATCATTTTACTTCGGTCGGAAAAAAAAAGTCAATGACATGACTCATAATGTTAACGCAGCTTATGACCACACTTATCTGTACTGTCGTTCACAGGCATTTGTTTGGTCCCCGTATGAAAACATTCACACTGTTCTGCGTGCGGTTGGGATGATGGCAGCGGGGCGTAGAGCGGCCTGCGAGGCCCTTCCTGTACAGACTGCGCAAACTCCGGCTCCTCGTTTGTCCTTCGCTATCTGCAGTGAGGTCCTCGCGGTTTGTTCACTCAGCACCAAGTGCAGCACACACAACGCGTGTTCTGGCAAACATGTGATCGGACTAGTGAGAGATGTCCCACGCGCGTACCATCCCCGGGCAGTTATCGTGGCAGCGGTGCACCGAATGCATGATCTGGGTGAATGCGGGCAGCCCCCATAAGGCTCAGAGGTTACACAGGCCCTGGAGAAAGCAAGGACACAGTGACCAGGGGGCGGTAGTGCAGTGTTGCACGTTCACATCCCCCGTGGCGATGTTATCTGTACTCATGGTGATCTACCAGGTTTTCACACCCTAAATGAAGAAGTACATTTTTATTTTTCATTATTTCCTCGTTTTCATTCTTTATTCCATGCCCAGTGCGTCTAAATCTCATGTGTAATGACAGTGGCGGTGTCAATTACAAGTTAATCAACTTGCAAAGGCTTTCCTGACTCTGCATGGCAGCATGACATACTCCTCGAAGCAGCTTTTTAACGTTAGTTACCCTCACACTCAATTAAAAAATAATTTAGGAATTTTTTTGTTGTTTGTAAGTGAAAATGTCTAGGTTAAGTAAACCATTGTTTGATTGCTCTGTTTTATAACTTTTGAAGATGATCTATTCAGAAAAAAAAACTTTGTATACCTGTTAATATGAAAGTAAGTTTATCTAAGATGAATAACAGCCAAAGCCTTAAAACCTCTTAGAGGAAGACTTGTCAGAACTACTTAAGACAAGGTGTTCAGTGTTAAAACCTATTTCAGTGGGAACTTTTCAGAGCAAAGAGATCATCCCACCACTTATATTACAATAACTTTGAAGATGTGCAAACAGACAAGCCACTACATTATCTTTAATAAAATTTTGCAGGGTTTTTTTTCACAAAGACATCCCAGTATCAGGACTTTTTATTGGCTGCTTGTTATGAGTCTTTCTTCACTTTTGCTCTTAATTGGACAATATATATGCTGTGTGAAATGGCCCTAGTAGGGGTACTGTGGTTATTCTGTCAGGTGAGAACAAGTTGTACCATAACACTGCGTCCCCCAGCCCCACTGGTCTATTACCCCAACATGTACATGCACATGTGCACCCTTGCACATGTACTTGCACACACACACACACACACACACACACACACACACACACACACACACACACACACACACATAAACGCCCCTCTTATGCCTCCTTTCCTCTCCCACCCCCACTAGCACGGCCATTGATTTTTATTGGAACCGACTTTCCTGCTGTTCCAAATCAGAGTGATTTCCTTGCAAATTAAAACGGCTCTGTCCCCAGGGACTGGGCTCCTGTGTGGGGAGAATTCCAGCACCAGGGCTAGATTAGGCCTGGCCTCTTCGATCGTTCTGGGTGAGGTGTAGAGGGAGAGCACACTGCAGAGCATGCAGACGTGTGTCTGTGCATCACAGGCTGCAGCATGGGTCAGCTTGACCGTGTTCGACTGTGTGGGGTGAAAATCGGGAATTGTACCACGCTGCGTGCAGATAACTGAACATACTGTCCCAAGATAGCTGGCATATTTACTGTTATGAGTCATGACTTTTGGGGGCCTGTAGAACATGTTTTGTTCATTCACGAGGTCCAGCTTTGTCATACCTGATATTGTGCCGTTGCATAATCGGTCACATGAATGACATGTCCCTTTTTACCGTACCATGTCATGTAACTGCTCTGTATCGGGCCTACGCATGCTGGTCTCATGGGTCTGGTGCACTTGTTTTCTAATACACAATTTCAGTCTTAATTTTTATCACTCCATACATTAATTAACTGAACAGACCATATTTTGCAAAATAAGTCAGAAATTTCCTGGCTGTTTGTGCAGTCCAGTGTGAATGGTATACCCTTAACTCTCTTGTGAGCCAATTAATGAGATGTAATGCTGATTGATTTCAGAGTTACATATAACCTGTACCAAGCTGCAGTCTTGTCTTTGCGTAAAGGTGCCCAAGCAGTTTTTTGCATTCCAAGCAGCACTGGATTTTTTTTTTTTTTTTTGTGGGTAAAACTGCTGCACTTGTTTAAAACTCCAGCCGAAGGTTAGCGTGTGCCGCTGTGTCCTTGCCATTACCTCGGAGAGAAACCCATGTGGTGGCTGGCGCAGGAGCCCATATCTCTTACAGTGAATATCTTTCACAGTGGTCACGGTGAGTCAATGCGACTGACCCATGTGTACATTTCAATTTCCAGTACGTGTAATACAATAACGGCGCGGATTGACTGATGTCTGGCTGACCCCTGGATATCACCACTTGCGAAATATATCGCAGTGTAGCTTGTAATGTGGTTTTATTAGTCGCAGTGCCGTGCTATTACGAAAGATAATGTACCTTTAGAAAATCATGCTTTTTTGAAATTTTTGTATTCATTTGTGGTTCCAATAGAGAGTTGCAAAGTACAGTCCCAGTTATGTTTTTTTTTTGACTTTCTGCTCTGCTTTGTGAGGTAAATAACCAAATGTTTGCTAATAAATTACAGGAGACAGTGAGGGCTCAGGAGCTCGCTAAAATCAGAGTGAACGTAGCAGCACCCATACACTCCAGTGTGAGCAGCTGTACCTGTGGGCCTGTGCTCACGTCTGCATGCATTTTGGGACACCCTCCGGCCCTCTGGGCTTTGCCATGCCTGTGGGGAGAGGAACAGGGGGTGGGGGGAGTGTGGAGCGACTCCCCCTGGGAACCGGCTTGAGCAGGCTCATCAGTCGTGCAGAGCTGGCGGTGGGAAGAGGACGTCAGCATTAGAAACAGCCAAGGAGAGCAAGGAGAGGATGTTCCATTGCAGAACCAGCCTGACTGACCTCCAGGTGCCCGACAGCCACAAGCAGGCATGAAAGGAGGGGGGGGGGGGGGGTTGGTACCATGTACCGGGAAAAAACCACTTTTTTTTTTTTATGGGGCAAATTCATCATTCAAACGGGGTTTAAATTAGTTGAGGGGAGTA
>JABJVR010000033.1:6606795-6621380 GCA_025773905.1 Chitala chitala | reverse complement strand
CCCCCCCCCCCCCCCCCCCCCCCCCCCCCCCCCGCGCGGCCCCCCCCCCCCCGAGCGTCCCTGTTACAGGGAATACACTCGTTTTTGTTGTTCTGAGGGACAATACTGATTCTCACTGAGGTTAAATTAAGAGGAGCGAGATTTCCAGGGCAGGGGCCTGGGCTGATGTGTATGAAGATCCTGGGTTGTGCCGGTTTCAGACTGTCCCCCCCACGTTTATAAACATGTAGTACGACCCCATCTTAGCAGCAGGAGCTGCTGGAAGAGTGTAGAATCAAACGTGGACCTCCACTGCAGGTTTGTTATTTAAAAATCTGGTTTAAAAACATATTTTCACATGGTAGTGTGGGTAGTGTTTCTGGACAAACTAAACAGTAAAGAAAAGAATTAAGGTCCAACAGCTTTAGTCTAGCTGAGGAAACCTCTTGAAGCCACATACGGTGGATCTTTCCGAACAACACTTGTAAGTCCTCACAGAAGATAAAGAGGAAGTTAATTTACTGCTAGCCCCTGAATGTTGGGAGCATCACTTCTGGTTTTGTGAAGTCTCCAAAATACCTCAATATTACCTGCAACCTGGGCTAGACTGAAATTTACACTTTTATTGTTTATTCTGTTGTTTTCTTTTGGTTTGGAATGCCTCTGAATTGCTATATGTTATCGCAGTTGGAAGTAAGAGCTGCTATTTGCATCTGTTTTATATGAACCAAAACTCCTTTCACAGGCCAGAAATGCACAGGATTTCATTTCCACACACTTGTCACTGAATGCCATGCAATCTCTGGCACAGCCTGAACTAAGGATTTTCCCATCGCAAAGAAAACATGCTGGTTTAAATAGTCCCATTCAAATCAATGTCTGTTAATGGTGTATTTGATGCCCAGTCAGATGCAGTCGAAAACAAGCATAAAAAGGTAAGAAGGCCCATACAGAACCCGTAGAGGATGAGGTGGGCCTCAGGTACAGTCTGGAGGGGAGGAGGGGCTGACCCAAATCATCTACAGCATTCAAGCAGATAGAGATTAAGGAGCAGAAACTCTAATGGGATTATGTGCTTGAGAAGGAGAGTTACTCCCAGTGTGACCAATTACAGAGGCACCCCACAGTCCCTCCCTGAAGACAGACCTATGCAGTCGAGTGGGACTCGCTTACTTTCTCGTTGCCCAGATCTGGATGGGCACAGCACAGAGGCACGGAACCTTGGGTAGGGAGGCAAACCAATCAGCCTGGATTCACCGTTGTTCTGACACTGCATTTAGCGTACGCCAAACATCCGTCCTTCCAGAAATAACCTTGACATTCTACATCTATATTAAGCTTTTTGTTTTACTGATGGACTCAGAAACTCATTCCCTCTACCAGAAATGTTGAATATAATAATCTCATGCTACAAATGGTTTATTGCAGCTATATTCTCTATATAGCTGCATGCCAGCACCGTTGCCTTTCTCCTTTTAAGATAATACACCTGCTTCTTTAGTGATTGGACTCTAACTTATTAACTTGGAAAAGTGTGTTTTTTTCAGCTTTTAATGAAAAACATGTTTGAAAGCCAAGGAACAAGTTGACAGTTTGTAAGTGAAAAAGTGTTTTTAAATAGATTAAACATAAGACTAGTAAACATAAAAAGCATAAAGGTTTCAAAAAGGATTAGAAGTAATGCCACCATCAAGCTTTTTTATGCAAGCACATTCTTATATTCTTAATTTTCAGAGTCACTATGTTTCTAACAGCTGCATATTCTCTGTTGACTGTTCTACAACTGTTACTATGGTTGGTGTCGCTTCAGTTGTAGAGAGAAGCTGTTTTCGGGCATGTACGAGATTATGTCTTTATATCATCATTAAAATTTGTGGAAATGAATCTGGTTTGTCATCTGTCATGGAATAATGGCTTGCTGGTGACGTTTTTGTGATACAACTATCTGTGAAACAAATGCTGTGTATAGAAAAAGTGAGATGTGACTATGTACTTATTAAATTTCACAAGAAATTTCACAGGAGGGTAGCTTGTAACTGCTCATATAGATGAACGCATGAATGAGACTTGATTTGAGACAACACAGGGTACTGACAAGTGTGACTAGAAATCAGCCTGAAGAAACTCACGTGTGTACAAGGAGAACACGCAAACCCCACACATGTAATTTAGGGCACCATAGCGCCATGCTGCAAACTAACTAGCCACACTGGTTTACTGCTTTGGGAAACTGTTCTTCTGTACATTTGGAGATAGTAACATATATGAGGTGGTATGAAGTGTTAAACTGAAAGGTCTGTGTGTGCCTGGCTATTGGCATCCAAAAGCTAACCCCTTCGCCCCTGTGTAGACCTGATTACACAGACTCCTGCAACTTGTATTCAGAAGCAGGGCTGCAGATGACCCTTTAATGGACTGTTTAAAATAATTACATGCTAATTAAGGGGCAGGGGAATATCAATCAGCTTGATTCATATATGTGCTCCTGTGACAGTCCATGATGTCTTTCACAGCTCAGTAAATCCAGGTGCCTAAGTGTGGACGCGTGTGTGTGTGTTAACGTCCTGTGAATTCTGCCTCCGCACGCTTCATTTAATAACGAGGGTGATTACAGTTTGCGTAAACTACTGGTAAAAACGAGGAACATGTGTCTATAATTTGCCCTGTAAGCACATACCATTTAATTGACACAATTTCTGTGAAGGTCTTGATTGGAACAATTTTTTTTTTTTTTTGTGCAAGCACAGTATTTACAAGCCTGTCTCTCCTGGTGAGCCTTTGACTGCAGCTGCAGACAGATGTGTCTAGGGCAGGGAGGAGGTGGGAAAAGTCAGTGCTGCCCCCCCACCACCACCCAGCTCCCTCTTCTTTTCCCCGGAGTCCTGAATAAAGGAGCTCTGAAATCCCCGGACCAACTGCCTGCCAGAACACAACGGGGCCTTAATTTGATGGGACTGGGTCAGCGCAAAATGCTGCGTAAAAATATCTCATTCACGCAGCTTTGTCGGAGCCCTCTCACTTTTCCGACCACGGAGAAGTGGCATGTCGCTCCTGCCTTCTCCTTCTCTCCCTCTGAGCAAAAAAAAAGGGAGGAACAGATTGTGTGTATGGGGATGAGGAGGGGGGGGGAGAATTGAGGAAGAGGTGTTTGGTGTCTCCATCAGCACCCGTCCTCATTTAGGTGTCCCGCAGAACCACATCTGCCCTTCTGGGCTCCAGGATCCTGTATCAAATTCCAAACGCCGCTATCTCAAATAACAAACTGTTAGCAGCATGATCGTTTGCGTGATATCACTTAATTTCTTTTAGGAACCAAAAGATGCCTATAATTTCCTTGGTTCTTCTCAGCTATTAAAATTTTTTCCCATGGTTCCATTTCAATGCCATGAAGAGCAGTATGTTTCCCTCCTGGTTCCATAGAAGCTTCTGGGAGCTTTTTTTTATTCCTCTGCTTGTAGACGAGAAGATTCTATGGGGAAATGACTGTGGTTTTTGCTGTGGTCCTGCGCTCGGTGGAAAATTTTAGACTTACAAGTTACAGCGTTAATGTGAATGACTGCAAAATTAAGCATGAAATACGTAACGGTTAAATGCTGTGTCCATTCACATACCTTCATTATTATTTAATTCATGATTTTTGATTGTGCACTCACGTGACTCTTTAGCGGTTTTCAATACATTATTTGTTTACAGAGCTTTGGATAAGTAGTCAGGAATTTATCTTAAGAGTCATTACCAAGCTCTTAGGGCCTATGCCACGTCTCTCCTAAAGGTAGATCTAACACAATCAACAGACAGGATGTAGGACTGACAGATGAGCATTACTACTGCTGTTATATTCTCAGAGGTTACAAAACACTATTCACACTGTATGACAAACACCTAGGTTCTGTTAAGTGAGATTTCATATTACTATTAGCTTGAAAGCTTGCCATGATCACATTAGTGCTTAACCACATGTGCTTTTGTAACTACAAACTGTTAAACTTTGTCTGATACCACAGTGCCAGAACACTGACCACCAATAGATTCCAGAACAGTTTCTTATCCCAAGTAGTCCACACCCACACACACAACAGAGAGGTTTTGGACCATTGCATAAATGATGACCTGCATTTAATGTGTTTTTGTGACACGCTTAACACTGTGTTTGTAATTTTTGTACTTTGTGCACAATGTATGTCTGTCTCCAATATGTCATCTACAGCTGTACTGTAACATTTAACATCTAACTGCTTTTTACTGTGAAATAAAACATTTTGCATGTTAAACCCTGTGACAATGTGGATGTTGCTTTCTAAGTCAAACTAATGTCACCATTCATCCGTCCATATTTTAAAGCCACTTATCCAATTATGGCTGTGGTAGAGAACAAACTGAAGCATAATTGTAATGGGCCTTGTTCAGTTTACAAGTAGTGAAATATGAAAACCGCTCTGTAAATAATACAGCTTTTTCATATGTTCACATTTTGGACGTTTGTCAGAGTTAAGATGAATTTTTGCAATAAGACAGGATTTTAAAGCAGACACGCCAAAAGACTTTGTGCAAAAGGAACAGGGTCACCATTACATTACAATTGCATTGCTATAGTTATGTGAAGATGAATTAGGCTAAGGAAACACATTTAAAAACTACTTTACTCACTTGAACATGATGTAGTCTGCTTTACCAAATAATTTCTAAAACCACTGGCAAATTTTTCTTCCGAAAAAGGAAGGACAGAATGATGTTCCTTCTTTAGATTTTGCTGGAAACGGATTTAAGTAGCGATGGGAGTTACAAAGTCAGATCACATGACAACAGAGAGCCAATGAAAGGAGGTGTGAATCAGAGCAACATGAGGGCCAGAACAGAGTAAAAGCATGACTAATGTCAACATGTGCTAATTACGTTTTCTTGCCCCCTCCCCATTAAATTAGTAGTTTATATTATGATTAACGCAGAACACATGATAGCCAGAATTTCCACTGGGCATATAAAATGGTTAATGTGTTAATTCATAAAATATGAAAACGTTGAATACGAATATTGTCACTCAACAGAAAAGAAACTCAATGATTATTTAATGTTTACCTAAATAATTAAATTAAGTTTAAAAATGTGTCACAAATTTAAACACTTTAAGATACTGCCTTACAAAAACAATGCACATTCTTTGTTGCTTTCTAAACACAGGCCCAATAACTCCCTCTAGCTGTAAAAGATCTGACATACATGGAGTTATAGACCCCCACTCCCACCCTGTAAAGTGGCAGAGTGTATTACAGCTCTGTTCTTAACTACACGCCATGCTATAGCAGGGTGGTGTAACTGTCTAAGTGGGTAACACACCATAACCACCTTGTGGCAGGTACATTTTAGCATCTCTTCTACACGACTGAACATGTTTACTGTTTAGCCGAGCATGTATGTCAAACACAAAACATAACGTAATAAGAAAAAAAACATAAGATTTCCTAAAGCTCAAACCTATTTCTTAAACAGCAGCTTTCAATGAAAACAGAAATATGTCATAAGGAAGTCACACTGGCTTCAGAACCTAAGGTGGTGTTTATTGTGATGACAAAATGCCATAGTACATCAGTCTTTTTCCATGTTGGAAAAATGGGTGACATGAGGAAAGGGGTCTTTCAAACATCTGTGGGTTTTTTAACACACTCAGGACAGCAATTACATGTACATGCGTGTTAGTGCTGAAGCGTTTATTTGTTTCTTTTCTAACGTGTGCTTGTGTGTTTGCATGTGTGCAGGTGTCACTGAAAGGAGCTGGAGAGGTAGACAGGGAGAGAGCGAGAGAGAGAGAGAGAGAGAGAGAGAGAGAGAGAGAGTTAAACATCTCTATAATTACTGAAACTCAAATACTTAGAACATCCAATCAGACAAGTACGCACGTGCGCATGCGCACACACACGGTGGGTCATAGATGGGTAATAGCACACAGGCAGTGTCTCTGTGTGTCAGTGAAGCCTACACACAGATACCCCCCACCCCCCTGTTCCAGATGAGGTGCACTGTGTAATGATACGCTGGTGGGAAACTGCCACTGCATGTTAATCCTCTCTTCACGCTTGCATTGAGGAAGACAGAAGCTCTAATTGGTGCTAAACAAGCTGCTGACCCAGACTGGAGCTGAAGGTCCTGTCAGCAGTGCATGCATGCTAACTCACCCGAGCACACTCGCACATACACACTCACTCACTCACTCACTCACTCAAGCACACACACCCCCACACACACTCACTCACTCAAGCACACACAACTGCATACACTCAAGCGCACACACCCCCACACAACTTACACACTCACTCAAAAGCACACACTCACGTGCACTTTAGTCAATCACTCATAACACAACACTCTCACGCTTACACACACACATACACACACACACTAAAACCTGTTATTCATTCAGCTACTCCCACAGAAATGCATTCACACACTCATTTTGTTAATTACCAACAATAACACACCTATGCACACATTACATTCGCTCACTTATTCACGTTATAATGCACAACTAAAGTACTCATTTAGTCAGTCACTGACACAAGAACTCTCTCTCTCTCTCTCTCTCTCTCTCTCTCTCTCTCTCTCTCACACACACACACACACAAACCCCCGGCTCAATCACACAGTAACACATGCGAAGCACACAGTTTGTCTCCACAGAGCTACAGACCCAGGAGAATGGACAGGCCGGGCTGACAGCCTTGTGTCAGTGAGGCAGTTAACAGCAGCGCCCTGCTGGGGCACAGAGAAGGTGAAGTGCTGCATATGAGCCTCACTGAGCGGCGGGACACTGAAGAGCAGGATGGGCGATGCTTTTCCCGCCAAGAGCAGCTCAGCGGCAGGCAGGCAAGAGGGAGACTGAACAGGCCTGCCGCTTTAAGCAGTGTAGCCACCCCCCAAACACACACACAGACACACACACACACACTTTCTGCAGAGGAACCCACTCCCTCCCCAGGGAGCAAAGCAGCTCTTTGAAGGTGATCCAGGAGCTGAGCTGGGCTGAGCTGTACACCCCCCACTTTCCTCCATCCCACATCGTCCTCCAAAGGGGGGTGGTGGGGGGTGGGCTTGGATCCGGCTCAGCCGAGAGCGGCCGCGTTCCAGATCCACAGGTCCCAGGCAACGGGACGGCCCCCGGGCCCCGCCGGCCGAGTCGACATGTCGCAGCGAGACGAGGTGTGGCGCTGGGGCGTGACTGAGCAGGTGCTGTGCACAGGTGGGCGTGAGCCCAAACGCGCGCGCCAGGCCCTTCATTGTATATGCGTCACTGTGCATAAAATTGGCAGCTTGTGTGCAAGTTTCATAACATAACAGGAAGGTATATTTGAGTTCTCATTAAACACCATAATTTTTTATGTTCGACGTCTCATTAAACAAAAATTTTATGGTTTATATTTTGTAGGTTTACTTCCCATATTTCAAAACATTGGCAGAAGGCATCTGAATATTGTTTAATAATGAACTCTACGTTTCCAGTATTTTGAACATTTGGAATGCACAAAACTGCAAACCATACTTGAGTTTATTAAATTTCTACAGTTGTCATTTTTCATGTCTTTCTCATTCTCTGTTAGGGTTTTCCCTTTTTTATTTGTGTCCGACCAGCACTGACTGACTCTCCGCTATACATAAAGACACTTTGGAGCCTATCTGTCAACCTCAAGTTTTACTGGTCAGAGTCCAACTGAACCCACAGGAAGAAGATGGGATCCATTACCTTAAAGACACTTAATCAGAGCCTTAAAAGTCCCACACATTAGATGCCTATAATTATATCAATCCTTTTTAGCAACCGGTGCATGTTAATGCAATTAAAACCTACCCTGTGCACTGAATTCTGCTGTTAAGGACAGAACAACCACATAACAAGGGCGGCTTTGGCTCCTGCAGAGATGGAAGTTTCTAGGTTCTTTCTGCAGCTTGTGCATGTCTCAGGATACAAGCCCAGTCCGGAGGTCTCAGTCAGCTGTCTATCTGTCTACCCATCTGTCTGCTGTCCGCTTTTTACCCCCCTGGCTGCTTTCCCATTCTCAGGCTCCCTGCCTCAAGTTCTCTCCCTGGGCAACCCCTCCCTCTGACCTGTCTGACTGGTTCTTCACACCCCTACAGGGACTCCAGCTAACGTTTTGTGCCGGCTTGCGGCCCTGGATCCTCCTAGGTCCCGTCGTAGTGTTTTTGAGACTGCAGGCCCTGCTCCAGCATGAACACGCCCCCCCCCCCACTCCCATGAAGCTGAAGGAGCACGTTGTTAACTGTTGAGTTTGAGGCTTCGATATCCCAGAGCTTCAGACCTTATAGGGCTGGGGGAGAGGGTGTGGGGCTGTGTTGTTCTCTTTTTTTACAGCCTTATTACGTTTCTTCATGTGTGTTCCTGCCACAGTTGCAGCTGGCTTCAGAGCCCCCCCTCACACCACCAGCCTGATTGCCTGACAAGGTCTCGATAGTTAAATTGGAGAGGCTGCAAAAAGCTCACACTCTGCTTCTGCACCAACAAAGTCTTTATAAGCCAATTAACACAAACAGAGGCCAATTACTGGCATCACTGTCCCTCAGATTTGATGTATTTCTCTGCATAAATAAACCCTGCCTTCATTTTTTTGCACGTAACTTTTTATTAAAGCTTTTTGTACATGGGTTGAACCATCTGTCCTATTTAAACGAATCCCAGGTGAATGGCTATGGTGCAGTTTTGACTTTAACGTAGCACAGAGGTCTGATAGTGGTTAATGCCACAGTAAGTGTATAGGTCCAGTGGCAACTACAAGTAAATGCCAGATTAGCGGCCAATGTCCCCTTGTTTTGTAAGGTTGTGTCAGAGGAGGAAGGGGGATGATGCCCGTCCCCGTCCCCCCCCCTTCCTTTTTTCCCTCTCAGACCCTGCAGTGTTGTGCGGAGCATAGCGGCCCTCTGAGCTATGTTTAGCCTGAGCGTCCAAAGGGATTTCAGATTTAAACTCCATATTCATGACACATCACTTGGGGGATTATCACCGCATCATCTGAGAGGAGCCCGACGTCAAGTTGGCGGCGTGCCTCTGAGCAGGACTCTCCTTGTGCCTCTCCCTCGAGCGTGTGGGCACCACTGGGTTGTGCAAGCGCTCATTTCCCTCTTTCTCTTGTTCTCCCCCTGCCTAAATGTTGGGTTTTGTGGCTAAACGACTCGCGTCGCAGACAGTTTGACTTCGCTGTGCACTCTCTCCCGCACCTAAATCCGCTGTTTTCACTTGTTTGTTTCCAATGGCTAAACGTAGTTGCCGTAGGTGGTGGGGGGGGTCTCCTCAAAGTTTGCTTTGCCAGCTGGCCTGAGCTTGAGCTGAGAAGCAGAGAATTAAGACAGTTTTAATTCACCTTCTTAGTTATTAACCCCCATATGTTGTCTTTCTGAACTATTTAGCACCCACTCGCACTGGTAGCTTTGAAATAAGCTGATTTTGGTTACTGAAGATAACTTGCCCACCTTCAGCTCAACCCTCCTGCCCCTATTTCAGCTGCGCACTTCATTACACTGCAGCCATTAAAACAGGATGTTACCCTCCATAATTTGTTTCTGTTGCCTTTCTTTGATGGTAACGTTCTGCCTTTTGATGCTTTTCATTTGACCAAAGAGGGACCAGTGTTTTCTGGGGAGGGGGAATGCCTCTGGTGCTGTGATTGCATAGGTCGGTGCAGGACAGCTGTCTGCAATACGGTAGCCACGTGGCTCTGGATCTCAGTGGTGCTGCTCCCAGAGCTAAACTGTGCTGGAACCGGCTGGGACTGGCCCGATTTGGACACCACGGGCCTCTTCACATACTGTGGGCCTCGAGGAGGGGCTCTTGAAAAGACATGCTTTGAGGTGTGTTTGTACATGGGCAGCCGGTTCAGGGGGGATGGGGGTGTTCTGGGAGTGCCCTTTCCCCTTGTTCTGGCGCACTGACAGGGGCCCCTGTCTTTATCTCTTTGGGCTCTCCGGCAGCGGGATCATCAGAGGATATCCAGCTTTTTCCTTCCTCTTCTCCACAGGCGTTTAGAGGGCAGGACAGAAGGGCAAGGCTGTCACATACTGACACACACATACATGCATGCACACACACACACACACACACACACACACACACACACACACACACACGCTGCCATGCACATGCTCAACCTCTTTGTACTCTCTTGTGTGAATTGCAGACGGACAAAGCAGTCATCACTACCCCAAGTAAGCAGCTATGGGCCTGTGCACTGCTCTGTGAGTAGCAGAGAGAGGGACGGTGCCCTCACACTGGTACCCTGGCCAACGGCTGGGGGGAGACCTCTGGCAGCCACCCAGGGACCCGCTGCAACCGTCCTGCCTCTGCCTACAAACGCAGGCCTCGCCTTTTTGTGTCGTCCTTCTGTTTTAAAGCAGGCGGGAGCTGAGCCAGGTGACACATCATTTCAATATAAAATTTCTGCCTGACTTTGACCTTTTGTCTCAAAGTGAGTTACAGGATGCGCACTGCTGGGCCTCAGTACATTATGACTCCATTGCCTGCATGCCTGTGCTTCCTGTTTGTTTGTCATTCCCGGGAAACCTCTTCCACTCCCATAAAGTTCTGGTGGGGGTGGAGGAGGTGCCCCATGATGCACCACTTGTCCTGTAATTGCACAGGTAAACACACCTTTTTCCTTTAATTCTGCCTCAACTTTTGCTGAAGATGCATCCCTCCCAGCATGCAAAGTGCAGGGGTGTTCTCACACATTCCTGTATCACATCAGGTTCACAGTCATCCCTGCATTGTGGTCATTGGGTTTATGTTCATGCCTGTCTCATGGCAATTGGGATCACGGTCATCCCTGTGTTATGGCTGTCAAGCTCATGGTCATCCCAGCATAGGGGTCATCTGTCTCATGCTCATCCCTGTGCCAAGCTTATCACGCTCACACTTAAGAAAGTAGCAAAGACAGTACCAAAGGGGGTCTGGGGATTTCTGTAAAGGATGGTTTTCAACTTTTGAAATTTGGCAAAAAAAGAGATTTTACAGTTCTAGCCATTTTTTTCACCATTGTTTTAAGGTGATGACAGACAAATTCAATTAAAAAAACTCATCCTTGGCTGCAACTCACTTTCCCAGCAGCCTGGAGCAGCAGTTCCCACCTTGAATTTCCTAAATTTTGCTTACATTGTTTGTAGGTATTCAGAGCTCCTTCACAATTCTTTCATCTCAGGGAGCAGGACCCTTCCTAAACCGATGAATATGTCACCGGTGATCATTTAGCAGGGCCTGGGAAGCTCTCGCTGTTCCTGGAAGACCTCACACCCCGCCTGCTCATGTTCTTCTCAGATCAGCAGGAAGCAGATGAGTGTGACCAGGGCAAGGTGGACACTGTAGGGACGGGACATCTCATTAACAGAAACAGGGCGTGTGCACACAAGTGTGTGTGTGTTTGTGTTAAATAAGGGGTAACAACTGGAAATTCCATGTCACAATAATACAAATTCCATACTGATGGGGGTTGTTTATTAAATCTCCCAGCACAAATTCTATTTAGTGAAGCTCAGTTTTCAGCCAAGGACAGCAACAGTGTAAACCATAGTGGGGGGAGGGAGGCTGAGCAGAACATGGGGGCCTTCCACAGCGGTACGTTCGCTGCCATCCTGCGCTACTCTTCCCCACTTTCTGTATGAGAGCCATCAGCAAGATGCAGCTACCCCCCTCTCACTGTGGCATGCTGGGAAACAAACACGTGATATCAAGTCTTGCCCTCTCCCTGTCCAATGGTAAAAACAACATTCACAGCTGGGATTTTGTACTGCACCCTGCCTGTTTCACACACTTCCCTCTCTTTCCTGGCCTGGCAGGAACTGGACCTGGGTGAAACACACAATAAAGTAACAGTTCCTTTCATTTCAATTGAAGAATTATAGAAAGGTAGAATCAAAAGCCCAAATTCAAACACAACGCATATGTCTGCATATATATTTGTGTAAGGAAATACCTTGAAGCCTTTAGAAGGTCTGCCAAGGTGCCCTGACATAGTTCCTCTTCCCATGGCTTTGGGTGTTGTTTTACACATGTTCCACCCTTCTTTCGCCTCCACAAAAACTGCCTCCTGCCTGTCCCAGTTCTCTCAGGGAGCCCCACAGTTTTATAAAGGACAGCAGGACAGCCTGGAGGAATCTGTGTGCACACGAAATGCTGGACTCTGTTTGCAGCAGCAAGCCGAGTTTTTCAGTTTACACTTTGGCCGTGAAACACGTACATGCTCACACATGTACCTGTACAAACTCACAAGTGTTTATCATAAGATAAACCAGCTCAGAGATTAGGGTTTTCGCAACAGAGATATGAGAAGTACATTTAAAGGCATTTAGCTCTGAGCCCACCAATTATAACCACCCACCCAGCCTCTTTACATATGGTCTGTTTAAATTGGCAGGGGTGGAAAGTTCCTCCTCTTTTTACTATGACCCTGTCACCCCACTAGAGGGATGCTTCCTGGAAGATTCTTGTACACAGGAGGCACTATACACAGTGTCCAGACCAGAGCCAAACAGATAATGGAGAGGTAGAAATTATTTTTCTCTGCTAAGGAAAAGGTCAGAATATTCATATCCAGAAAAATGTTTGCCTGTTTTTTACTTATTTTTTTCCCTATAGTGCTCTAAACATTCCATTTGGGAAATTGTTTGGGGCTAACAGCTATTTTAACGTTTCTGCTGACCTGACAAGAACTGCATGCCTGCTTTAATTTTGACCCCAATAGTAAATGACATGCAGAACTTCATCACAATAACCACCTTACTTCCACCCACCAAAAAAGAAAAAAATATCAAACAATGTATTTACTGACAATTGTTTGTCTCAAAATAAGCATTTTGGCTGCTCTGTGATATGTTGTCTTTCTTGACAAAAAAGCTTATCTCCGACTGAAAAGAGCAGACTGGATATAGCTTAAAGAATTTAGTGTAAACAGCTATTATTTTCTTTATTGTATGAGTTACTTATCTTAAGTTTAAGTGTGAAGCATAAAGGACCCCCACCCCAGGAAAAACTCAGACAAGTTCTGTGACTTACAATAGAAAAATGTACATAGACAGCTTTATGTGGGAAAAAAAGCCTTTCTTTTGGAAGTTAACCTGGACTCCATCCAACTGTAGTCCCACATGTGAAAAATATCCCCCTCACAATCTATGTCTGTTGGTTCTAGCCCAGGTGAACTGGCAGGAGTGGTCAGGAGGTCAGGTGTGAGAACACCAGCCTGGCACGCTGGCTCTTAGCAAACACTGCCAGGAGGGCATTGGCACCGATTTCATCAGTGCCCCTCCTCTTAACTGCCAACAGCACGGCGAGCCTGGCCCAGGGCAAGTGCTGGGTAAATAACAGAAGAAGCCGCCTGGAACAACGGCTACTTAATTACACGTCAACTCAGACGATAAGTAACGTTCATAGCCATCAGCAGGCCTCACTGACGTGAGCTGGAGAAAATGTCCCTGAGCGCTGCTGTTATTATCACTGCTATTACACTGAGTGTGAAGGAATGACACGTCACATAACACGCACACACACACAAACGCACACACACACACGCATGCATACACACAAACACACATGCACATACAAACAAACACAAACAAACACACATGTGCCCCCCCCCCCCCACACACACATACACATTGCTAAAAGCCACACTTAAACTCATATAACCCTTGAGCTGTGAGGTCACAAACCTGCATGTGAAACCACAGCAGTGGTCACATGAAAATTAACAGGCAATATTTAAGGTTTTACTCATTATTTGTGCTGTATTAATGTAGTTCCTTTTCTGTGATTTATGTCTTATGTCCCTGTAATTCATTTATGTATTGTACAACATCAGTAATAACAGCATAATGAAATGAATTGTGTTTTATCCACTTTAATTGTGATAATTGCTTGCTGACTTAGTGTCTAAAACTTTTAAATTGTTTGGAGGATAAATACAGGTATGCAGCTGAGCAGGTTTATTTTTAAGATTTCTTTTTAATCTGGTATTTCCATAAATGCTCCGATGAATGACAAAAAGATTGTTTTCAGCTCTAAATGCCTGAACAAAATTTGTGATGGAATGCTATTACATGTCTGTCATATTATGGTACCTATAAGCTTTTCATAACAGTAGCCAAGTCTGTGTTAGTTGTGTCCACTGAGCACATGTGCACACACAGCTGCATGACTTTAAAATGGACAGTAAATGCTTGTATGTGTTCATGCCGTGAGAGAATGTGCAGTTTTGAATGGTTTCTCCTACATGCTGTTCCAGAAGGTGACGGAACATCACTGCCATGCCAATTGTGGCTCTCATGCCTCTGACCCTAGCTGCGAAACTGTGGTTCAGTGTGGCCGGGGGCAAAAATTACAGTCTGTCCCATAATGACACCCCCCCAACCCGTACTCCTCTGTCCGCTGTTACACCAAGCCTGCCACATCTTCGTCTCAATGTGCAATTATACACCAAACAAGTCGTGAAGTCATGAGGACCTGCCAGCAGCTCACAAACACTCCCACGCCCCCCCGGGGGGGCCGGGGCCCGGGCCCGGGGGGGGGGGCGGGCCCCGCGGGCGGGCGCAGGGCGGAGCCGCGCGCGGGCGGGCGGGGAACG
>JABJVR010000033.1:6592936-6606695 GCA_025773905.1 Chitala chitala | reverse complement strand
CGGCCCTGCCCCCCGCTCACAAACCCGCCCACGCCCCCCCGCCCCCCCCCCCCCCCGCTCAGGGACTTGCTGCACTCCCTGTTCACACTTCATTTATCCATCTCCTTCATGGGGGAGAGAAAATCCAGAAAAGCCCTGAAAATCTAATGTTACAAAAAACTTCAAATTATTGCCAGACCCATTAAAATTACCCCAAATGTTCCTGTTTCAGTTTTATAGCTCAGATTCCTTCCTCTTCCTCTTTTCTTCTTCACTTTGACCTGTCCTTTTTTCTGTATGTGTTTCATTCCTTGTATATCTATATATATGCTGTACTTATACAGGCATTTTATATGCTGTACTTATACAGGGATATTAGAGGGATGTATATTTTTGTTGCTCTACGTTTGACTGAAGATAAAGACCTTGAATTTAGTTTAGATAAATATATTTCTGTGACAGCAGGACACACTGTGTTAACGAACAGAGCAAACACAGGAAGGTTTGAGGATTCAGTGGGAGCAATGTTTCCCTACTCCCATTCTCTGTACCAGACCACAGCTCCTGAGACAGTCGGTGTTGAGGACATCCAGGGAGCCCTTTCCACATCTTGTACATTGCACAGTCTACTGAGGGTGTAAATCTGCTTCCTCATCACCTGTGTCAGGAGCATAGGCATGCAGGCGGCTCCCCTGGCTGGAAACAGTCATTGCGTAACGTCAGGTAGGTGCACTTACATTAGGGCTAATGACGGCTCCTGCAGTGAGGGCTGTGATTAAGGACGGCAAGGGAGACGTGTAATTGGGACCCTAATTAAACATAAACAGTGTTGCCAGGCTGGGGTGGGGTGTAGGGTAGGGTGCAGGGCCCAGGCACGTATGCAGCCTTAATTACAGATGGAAGGGGGGCTGACTGTGTCCGTTAGCCTCTTGCAACCCAGAGCCAGGGCTTGGCAGCCCCACAGCCTCTCTTGGCCTATCCTGTCACTTAAAAGTTAATTACCAGCTCACTGTCTCTCCCACACACGTACGTGTGTGTGTGTGTGTGTGTGTGTGTGTGTGTGTGTGTGTGTGTGTGGTGGGGGGCATGTAAACAAAAGCAGGTCATTGATAGGTGAGTAATTTTTAGTCGTACTGCCACAGCTGCACCAGTGCAATCTGTACCTTGGCTTTCGTTCTGCAGTGGCTATAGGTAGAAGCCAGATTCCACAATAGAAAGGAACCAAAACAACCCGAACAGGAACCACATGAACTGGGGGTGGGGGGAGCGGGGGAAGAAGCACAAGAGATACAGTTTGCTGAGTATGATAGAAAACGGCGTGTATTTCTCACTAGCTGTCAGACTAGCGTGTGTGGTATTCTGAGCTTGCCATTTGCTATTCTTATCTGCCTCTCTCTGCTGAAGAAGCCCTTACCACCAGCATGGAGAAGGTCCCAGTATGTCCCAAGGGCTCCCTTACACAGAGGTCGCGGCCGAGGCCTTGTGAGCAGGTCGGCGTCCCGCACACAGACGCGCAGCTGGCATGTGTAACACCTGCGTCGTTCATAAAACGGACATCACAGAGGGGAGGGACGCCATTCTCCGTGACCTGCAGGAAAGGTCAAAGAGCACTGGAGGGGAGGGGAAATCTGACCCTGGTCGGACATTCGCATTCACAGAGCACTTGGCCAAGGCACAAAGCCTTGTGTCAAAATTAAGAATTAGTGCTAGTTTAGATACAAAGAATGGAGTATTTAAACTGCTATGAGACAAAATATGCCATTTCACCTGCTTAACCAGTGTGGTGTTGTGTCGGTCAATTACATTTTACAGTAACGGACATTATCCATGCATTCTTCACTGTACATTTTCACTTTCAGTTTATGTAAAAACAAATCCAGTTTCAACATTTCCATGTGAATGTAAAAACCAGTTATGTGACCATGTGTTACCTAGTAACAGAAACAAATCAGTACTGTACATTGGATGTGCGTCAGCTGTTTTCAGCGGTTGTTTCTGTTGTTTCCTCTGCCTTTCTTTTGGAGGTCACACAGACACAGGTGTCAAAAGCAGTCATGACCCGCACATCAAAAGCTGCCACCTAGTGTCATGTTCACATGTAGGTAACGTTACGATCGGGCACGCTGAGCCGGTAGGAAACATTTTCAGTGGCACCAAGTAAAGCAGCCTGCTGTGTGCCCAGCTGTGTTAACAGTGAGCATTCGTATGCAATACTGCTACCTCAGTAAGACGCCTTGAATGTGAAGGTGAAACACATTTAATGGTTCTCACTGTGTGCTTTTTTCCTCTGGCATGGGCGACAAGTTTTTGTCTCCCCCACAATCCTACACTGGATAAATGGTCCTGGAAAACAAACAGAAAAAGGAGTGTGAACTGAAGATGAGGCCATGTGGAGGCCCTTCTTGTTATCTTGACCAGGAGCCATGTGGAAACCGGGCTCAGGCTTTCTGAAGGCCTCTTACGGAGGTCAAACGTGATGATGAAAAAAAAAAATTTTCCATCTAAACCTGCATTGACAGGTTGCAGAACCATGGTCCCGGGTTTCACTTTTAAATTGCTGTAAATGCCTTTTTGTATGTCTCTAATTGCATGTTTTTCTCACTGACTTTGTTATTATGTTCAATTTTCAAAAAGTCTGTAAAGAAACGGTCGAGCAGTGGCACTGTCAAACCAGATCCGTAAATTACCGAATCACAGAAGTGCGTTGTTTATTTCCACACGTCCTTCATCTAGCAACGAGTGCGGCGCCCTACTTCTTTCCATCCTTGTAACTGGGACGTCTGTAACGGTCTCTTTTGTTCAGGCATTAAGCGCTGCGCTCAGGTGAAGCGGTTCCCCCTCGTGCGGCCTGCCCCCGCTTGGCAATCATGGGGCTTTTTCAGGGGTTTTGATTTACGAGCGCAGAGATTCGTTTAAGACCCATTGTTCTCGCCCGGCGGTCCTGCTTTCGCTTCACCCTTCGCATGGTTCCTTCAGCACCCTGCCACCCATCAATCACGAGAAAAGTGAGAAAGATCGTTATCGCAGTTGCAGTATTAACCCCGACATCCCTGCAGCTTCATCCACAGCTGAATTAAGATGCAAATAAATAAATAAATGAACAGATTAGCTTGTGTTCTATTAGTCCATCCTTTCTTTCTGTAGGTGTTTTTATTTAATTCCCCTGAGCATTTAAGCTTCAAACTAAAAGAAATCTTTTAGTGGGAGGTTTAAAAAAAGGCCGGTAATTGTATTTAATGGATTTTATGAAGGCAATCATTTTCAATAAAGGCTCTTCAGAGTCCCCCTTGCCTGTTGTAATTTTATATTAAGACAACATATTCATATCTGTTCGTTCCCTGCTCTAATCAGAGCAAGAAAAATTTAATTCCAGTACACAAGAAAAATATGAGCAGGACCACTTTCCAGTATTAAAATATTTGCAGATAAATATGCTGAGTAAATGCAAGCTTTAACATGAAATATATTAACTTTCCTCATAAAATTCTTAAGACCTATTAAAATCAAATGCACACAGTAATAACAGCCAGCAACGTTTACATGCTTTTGTAACTTGATAAACAAGCATCGTCTACAGGTGTGCTGTCACTCACTGGTGAGTATTTTTTCAGCATAGGTTAAAAACAAGTGCATTGTCTTATAGCGGTGATATTTTTTCTGATAACCTACAGCTGCATAATGCAGCTAGAAGTAATTTACCACCTCATCAGGTTCGGAGCTAATGAGAAGTGAACACAAGCACATCTGTCTGTCTCTGAGAGCGAGAGAAGAGGAGGTTAATAGTAGGCATTTAATACCAACATATCCCCATGCGAAGCCCGAAAGCTTGCTTTATTAGGGTCGGACGCTTATCTCTGCCCGCATCGTCAGGAGCAGAACAAAAGCCGAAAGCCCTTCCTCCAAACGGGAATCCGCCCGGTTAATATCGTGCGTATCGTCTTTGGTCTTAATGGGGTGATGAGAGACAAGATTATGCCAATTACAAATCGCAGTTCATCTACGGAAAAGCAATAACTGTGCATTATCAGAAAATAAGACAAAAACCCCCCTCACGATTAAATCATTACGATTAAGCTGCCAAGAAAACGCTTTTTTTAAGTTCACGGATAAGCACTTTCACGTGTCTATGCCTTCCTCAGAATCAGTTTCTGGTTAGAGGGTTGATTTGTTTTTGCTTGAACTAAGGAAGACAGAGGTGACACTAATTTGTAAACTATAGCAAATAATAATCATATTTGCATATATGCAATATGAATGAAATGCAACTCAATGCTACATTAACATTGGGTTTCTAACATTAGGTGGTAAATGCATTGATGAGACTAAGTGGACAGGGGTGGGAGAGTTTTATGTTAAGTTAATTCTCTGGTCGTGTGATCCTTTGTGAACTTTGTGAACATGATGTGCATCCAAAGTTCAAACTGAGTAGCTGAGCCTTGCCATCACTGCTAATGCATGTCTCTTACAAACAAGTTCGACAGCAGCCACCTTAGGAAAAGCCTAACACGAAACTGAAAAATGTCTATCTCATGCCCGGAGGCATGAATGGCTGGTCAGGGGGTGTGTGTGGGGATTATGGCAGCCCCTTCATTGTGGCAGTAATACAGCAGACATGCTTGTCCTGCCTGTGGTTTTGCTGTGGTTGCAGGACTTCGGCCGTTGCCACAGAGCGGGCCTGCCACTCTCCAGGGAGAGGAATGCGTTTAAATGGACAAAGGTTGACGTGGAAACAGAACGTTAACCACACGCCAGGTAGCTGCTGTTCCACTTTATTTGATCCAGCAAACACTGAATCCCCTCTCCTCTTTAAATGCTAGAGTAAACCAGTCTCCTACTGATATATATAAGTAAAAAGACTAACACCAATATAATATGTAGACATAAGGTAGAAAAGTGGTATTTAATTTCTCTGGGTGTTTTAGTTTGTGTAAACTGTGCCAAGAAGAGAGTCCCCTTTTCCTGTCCATCAGTCTCTGGTCTCTGAAGCTGGCAAAAACCCTTTTGCCAATTGCCCCATCTTTAGTTTGTGTAGTCCAAACAGGCCAGGACTCCTGGACTGTTAACACCCTCATAATTGTTTGGCACTTCCTTCAAATCTCCCAGTGCACACACATACACACATACATACAAACACATACACAAGCATGCACAAACATATACATACCAGCACCTCACACAACTGCACTGACTTTCTTTCCCTAAGTTGACACGTGGTAAAGTGCAGCTCTGCTGTGACAGGACACAGACATGCACACATTCAACAGCATACCAGCATGCATGTATGACACATAAACTAATGGCCTCATGCTGTCCAATGCTGACTGAGCTGCCTATCTGCAAGAGTTCCATTTTTTTAACCACCGAATGTCAAATGTGGCATTCCCATAAATCCTCTGAGCGTCATGAACAAGAGAGTAAGTGCTAAACACAGGTACGGTTCGTCCATGCTCAGGGCTGCTGAATATTGTGGTGGGTATTTAAACCCCTGCCGGAAAAGAAAATGTCAGTGTTCATGCTTTGTGTGTATGTGCATGTGTGTGTGTGTCTGTACATTGAGCAAGCGTGTACAACGACCCATCAGCTTCTCAGTGTCGTCAGTGGATGCATAAAATCTATATAGCGCGGGGCGGAAGCCTGGGATCTCCTTTCGGCTGAAGTGCTGTCTGAGCAGGACGCCCTTGTGTGCCGCCTCCTGCCCTGAGCTCTCCTCCGGCTCCCCGTGCCTCTTGTCAGATAGTGCTGTGTCAGGGCCGGCTGGGGTTCCGCGAGAAGAGACAGAAGCTGTGAGGCATGACATCAAGCCTGGTAGCTGGGGGGTGGGGGGCAATGGCTGGGAGGGTCCAAGGGTGGGGGTAACAGTGTCACTGCAGGGTCAAAGTCCATAGGTGCAAATAAGATGAACAATCCCTATCACTGCTTTTTGTATGCTGGGATTAATTACACAAAAGTCCTCATCATAAATTTTTTATTCCGAAGATATCTGTCCAGCGCTTTGGTTTATATCATTCAGAATCAATCAAATTATTGGTTTAGTGAAAGACACTGTGAAAATTAATAAACACTTGTTTTATGCTAAATATTAATAATTGAATTTTGCATGAGAAGGTTTCCTGAAATGTGTAGCGTCTACCTCTGCATTTAAATGACACCATCAGAGCATATCGTCATGTTTATTTAATAAGGTAAGCTAGATCCACGGCACTTGAGTGAAGTGTTATTAAATATTGCCATCTGGCAATGATAAGGCGGGGCTTTGAAATAACCCACTGCTGAGAGCATAATTCATTTGTATAAATAATGATCAGAGATTAAAACAACTGTCTGGATTAATTGGATAAGTAAATATATTGACAGAAGGCCACCCATCTTTCTTGTTCTTCCTGGGAATAGTTGGCCTGCTGTTCTTTTCTAATTTGAGACCACTATTACTTTGTCTTTTTTTCTTGAAAGCAAAGCCATAAATTGACAATAGTACTTAAATTTAGTATTGCAATTATACAGTGCAACATTGTGACAGAAAACAGTTATGTGCAAAAAAAAGAACAAATTCAATCAAAACAAGCACATCATCACTGACAATCTTTCATGTATCATTTTCTTTTGTTATTAATAGCCAACACCTGAATAATAGGTACCTTGCAGACACGCTACTGTCTGCCTTGCAATTGTTTGTGTAACTTTGCCCACAGCACTGAGAATCTGTGGGAAAACAGTGGATTCCAAGAGAGAAAGGAGCAAAAACATATGTGTTACAATACACTCATGGTGGAAAATTAAACTTATGGTTTAGTTTAAAGGTGTGTAAAAATGATGGCCTGCTGGTTAAATATGGCTGATGTGTGGCTGCAGCTGACGACACGTGCCTGCCCTCAGTGATAATCTGTCTCGACCCTTTTGCTCTTTAATTATCCACAATGTTCTCAGAGTGTGAAGTCTGCACTGGGAAGCAAACCACAAGCTGCGCAAAAGTCACATGTCATTCCACAAGCATGTCAACAAAAAGTTGCATGTCATTTATCATGCGTGTCAGCAAAAAGTGAATCTGGGCAATTTTAAACCTTCAGAAGTGGGTGCATACTGGTACAAGCATTCAAGGTCTCTTTTTTCTTCATTTGTGTACCTTCATTGGCTCATGATTAAAGTTTTACTGCAAGAACATCTGCACTTCGATTTATAAATATGTCACAGTCACATAACATAATAGGTCTGTGTACTCCGCAGATGTTGTATGCTTTCTGAAATAATGGCAGAGGTTTAAGGAAGAACACCTTTCCTCATTGAAATATTTTTTTGCAAGCGAATGACTACAAGACAAGATGGACACACCACTGACAGGCAGAGACAGATATGTACGTTCACACTTATGCACAGACAATACACGTTCCAAAAGCATGTATTCACACACACACAAATACATAGCCACAAGCAGCTATTCTCTAAAAACTGGGCTGGAATGTCACGAGTCTTAAACCAACCTACTGTAGCACCATATTAGAGGCAGGTTTTCTGAGATCTAAACATTAGACTTGTCAGCACGGCACTGAGACTGCAGGTAAACCAAAGGCCCCTGAGCCTTGCCAGGAATAACAGGCCCTCTCTGTTGCAGCATGCCTGATACAGTCTTGGAACTAACTGCCTGTGTGAGCTTCTCCACAGTATTTTCAGCCTCCTGCTGCTGCTGAGGGTGACTGGCTGTCAGGACCAGTGCACCAATAGCTCCACTTTTTTGTCACATCTCTGGCAGTGGGTCTCCCTTGCTCTTCTGTTCACTGCAGCCTCGGTCCTAACTACTTCTCACTCGCATCCCCCTCCCCCTACACAGCAGGCTAACTCCAGACCATTGTGCGACCAGACAGAAAATCGCCACTTGTGTGTGGAACAACAGGGCATTGTTAGTTGTGTGACACTGGGTTTTTTTTTTTTATTATTACTATTTCTGCATGTGTCAGCAGAAGTAGGTGATAGATAAGGTGGATGCTACAAGTACAGGCATATGTGATGTCCGCCTGTATCACAGAGTGCTCTCCATGTGGGGCAGAAGCAAGCGGACCAGTAATACTGAAAACCATTGTGAAAGTCATTAGCACACCTTTTTTGATTTTCATGTGTGCAGTGACCGCATGCTTGACACCAGAGCTTGAGCATCCCTTTCTGGCAGACTTCCTTCAAGTCAACTTTCCCCATCCCCCCTTTGAGCCTAGGGCCAAGTGCTGAGTCAACTGTGAGAGAAGGTGTCTGCTTCACTGTGGCGTCAGAGAGGCTCGGAGATGAGGCTGAGACGTTCCCGGCCTCAGACCAAGCTTCACCATCCCCCCGCCATACACACATACACAAACTGTACCCCACACTAACATGTCCTCCAGAGGACTGTGTCAATCAGGCCACGCTGCAGCTGAAGAACTGTCTGGTTATGCAGGAAACACTGTAGAGCACTGCTTTGGCTGACTGTGTGCACTGGATCGAAAGCTGTAAAAGGTGCAATTGTGCCATGCATGTCCTGCTGAATTCTGTCCCCTTTGTGAATATGTGCACGTGCCACTCGCGTGCCCATGTGCTTGAATCTCTGACTGACATGCCTGCTTGTGTGCATACAGCTTTAAACAGGCACAGGGTGGTGCAAAGATGTGCGCTTAATGTTCACTCCCATCGCAGCCATTTGTCTATAGCACAAAAAGGAGGCCACTGATTCAAATATTTTCACTGCAGTTCTTTAATGTCTGACTCCCCTAAAGCCTTCATAGCTGATGTAATACTTTCACACATCACGCAATTATGCTTGTCAGGTGATCTACCAATTAGAGATGCATAAATGCGTATGTTTTTAAAGTAACATTTGCAGTATTGTAGAAGGTTGTTTTGACTTGCCGACTGCTTACGGTACCTCAAACCCCAGGGTCGATGTTAACACCTCACTTCATTTGATGTGTTCGGTGCCATTTAAATCATTTTTCTGGGCGAAATAATCCTTAAGCGTTCTCTCAGCAACACAACTGAGAGGACCTGATGCATTATAACAATGCAGTATACCACTCGTGACATTATATGCACAGGTGTACAGTGTACTACAGTCACCTCACCTGAAGTGTTGTGGGTTTGAATAGGGTTCTTGGCACTATCTGTGGAATTTGCATGATCACTACCTTTATTGTCATTATATAACAGAACTGCATAAGGAAACACTGTGTAGTCCATTCCTCTGACACAAACACAGGAAATTAAAAACTTTACAATTTCATTGTGATAATCTTCTCAAGCATACATGGGTTTAGTTTAAATGTTCCCATTTCCTCTCACAAACCAAAGAAATGCACTTCAAGTTAATCAGCCTCTCTGATTATAGTTGTGTGAGCCCTATAAAGCGTGGGTGCCCTGTCCACGTCGCACCCTCCTTTGTGCCCTAAGATGCCTAGAACAGGCTTCTGGGCCCTTTTGAGCCTGTCCAGAGTACGTGACTAAAAAACTTATAAATAAATTAATTAACACGTACACCTCAGATAATACATCCTGTAAAGACAATGAATTATTTGTTACCGTTGAGACAGCTGCTGTGGATGAATTGTATATCTAATATCCAGCATTCCACCTAACTTCCAAGTTCATATAACACTCAGTCACTGGAAGCAACCCATCTGGTAATTTAATATCCACTGACACACTAGCAAAAAACTATTAGTAGGTTTTTGTCGCTGCTCAGTCGGCAGTGAGCTTTGGGAGTCAAATGAAGCGCTGAGGAGTTTAGAGAAAGCGGGTCTGGCCAGCTGAGCAATTAGCACGGGCGTTTCAGCTGCTGCTAATGACAGTATCACCGCTGTGCCAAATCCAAGCCGGGTAAAACCAGTGAGTGAAGGCATTTCCAAGTGGAAGAGCGCGGTAATACGAGTCAAATGACTCGAGGAACAAGGCAATTTCGAGTACAATGTAAAAGCGTTTGAAACCCAGCGCTTAACAGCTGAACTGGGGGGAAATGGCGTTATGCGCGTCAATAAACATACAATACGTATGAGGAAAATCAATAGAATCTGCAAATCGTGACGACGCGATGCATCTGTCATGTTTGTGCAGAACATGTTTATAGTTTTAAGCGTGCACGTTAAACTCTGTAAAATTTCCCCGTCATTCCCCAGGAGAAAGACTCGTGTGTCTTCGCCGCGGAGCTCCTCGGGCGTCATGTCTGCTGTTTACAAACGACAGTCCCCAGTGACAGCCCGGCTGAGGTAAAAGAGACAAACAAGCACGGGGTTTTTCCTTTGTTTATCTGGTTTTCCAAATGGTGCCAGCGCTAGAGATTAACGCAAAGGGTCAGTTGGACTTTCCATCTGTTTGTTGTGCCTGCGCGTCTGGGCCCCCAGTCAGTAATGAGCCTTCCCTCCGCTTACCATTTCCCCGTCTGTTTTCAGCCGTTACAAACTGACTATTAAGGACCACTTTATCGATGGTCCGAGACTAACTTTAGTATATTATTACTATTAACCCTGTACAATGATGTACATACATCAGTGTCGCGTCTGTCAGGGTGGTTTTGAAAGCAGTTTTCCAATTGTGCTTAACTGCGCCTGTTAAGCAAATTCTCTTTTTTAACGAAATTAATCTGACGAAGAGAAGCGGCACCGCGAAATTAAGACGCGGAGGCTGTTTTGTTGTTGTTGTTTTATTGGTTCTGATAATTACCCTTTAAAGAGTTTAGGCAGCGCTACATTCCTGAGGTAGCGCAGACAGACGTTTCCCCTGGAAAATGTGACAGTCTCCGCGCGCCGCAGCGCGAGCCGCACTCCCTCGCTCTCGTCACGCTCTCGGCGTAGACTGAATGAGAGCCGTTAATTGTGTTATAAACTGACTGATTGAAAGTTTTATACTCGACTTATCGCACATTCTTCTCTTTCCACAAATGCTCGGTTTAATTAAATCCGTATAAGAAGCCCGAATGGTGTGTCGTTATACGTTGTGGCATATTGTGGTAAAAGATACGCGGGATGCTGGATCATTAAAAACAACAGTGGAATTTATTGTGGCATACTGCCACCGCTACTAGTGGTCCTGGCCGTTGTGATAAGTTTTATCATGTTTAAAAAAAAAAAAACCACAATTGTTATATTTTTGAAACGTTAGGAATGTGTCAGATTTCAGAATTGTGCTGATTCCGTTTTCACTCGGTCCACGCTCCTGTCGTCTCACACACGCGCGTACAGACGCGCGTGCGCACACGCAGCAACACAAATACACTCCTCTGGCACTTCATGTATAACCTAAAGGCAAAGACAACCAGGCTCCAGCACATAATTGCGCATGTAGCTACACAACCACTGGGGTTTGGCAGCGTATGAGGAGAGAATCTGGGCAGATCCAAGAGGCCTTTACCCAGGGAAGGCATATTTGCAGAGGGTTGGGCGCAGACTTCCGCTTTCAGCCGTAACCTGCTTTCAATTTACCCCCTTTCCTGGAATCACAAAAATACACCCACACATACACAAGCACATGCTTTTCTCCATGTTTAATTCCACTTTTCAAAATGCTACTTAACCTAAGTTCAGTCCGTAACTAGTTCACTTTATGGTATCCAGTCCAAACAGTTTTTTTTCTTTTCAGAAGAATCGACTTTCTTTGCCTGGGCAGCTTTTGGCTGATGCATGTTCCTGGCAATTTTGAGAGTCTTTTTTAATGCATGTGAAGTGTGAGATGGGGGGGCAGTTAAGGTTCCCATGCCCCCCTCCCTGTCCCCTAAGCCAGTGGGTCTGGGGTTATGAAACACCATTGTCACATACGGACCTGTGCACAAGAATACTGCTTCAGAATGTACTGCTGATCTCATTCATGCAAGTTATCAAAGTATGCTAAAGCGATCACATAAACCAAACCAGGGTGATCAAAGAGTTTGTTTACTGTATTACAGTTCTCTGCAATGCTCCCCCCATGTTTTACCATGTTTTAAAAACTTTTTATTCTTTCCAGTGTGTTATTAAAATGACCAATGGCATTTAGAAAGAGAGGAAAGAAGTTACCATTTTAGAATGGAAACTTCCCCTCCCCCTCCACTATATGGGCTGCATCCAGTGCATTATTTTTCACTAGTAGCTTACATTTTTACATTTAGCAGATGCTTTTTTTTTCAAAGTGACTTACAAAATTTCATATGCATGTTATAACAATGTTGGTTCTCTGCATTTAACCCATCCCCCTGGGAGGAGGCAGTGGACAGCCACATGCTGCACCTGGGGAGCTAGTGTTTGGGTGTCTTGCTCAAGGACACACCTGGCTGAGCTGGGAGACTTCTGCCTCCCAGACTGATGTTCTACACATCAGGCCACCAGTATATGACTGGTTTTACCATTATTCTCATTAACAAATTATGTTTAGTGCATTTGTTTAGTTTATGGAGCAATACATTAATTTGGCATGTTCCTTACCTCTAATTGTGTCCTGTGTATGTTGCCTAGGTTACAAACTTGCAATTTTAAAAAATTGTTCAGAATTGTGTTGCCAAATGTAATGAACAAGGAGAGAGAGTATCCATCCACGGTATCAATTCCTCCAGCTCCATCTGCAGCTCTGAGCAGTACTGTATTCACTGCCATTTCTGTGGTTTATGGTGCAGTTTTGCCTGGCCAGAAATGAGCCCTTGACTAGCCTGATAATTGCTACCTGTTCTGCTGTGCTCAGTTTCAGTCAGTGTAATTATGGCTAGCCTGATGGTGAACACCATTCCCTGGCAAAGGGAGAGTTGGGGGGGGGGTGTGTGCACTGGCAGATATCTGAGCTGGCAGCGTCCCCTGAAAGCATGGCATATGTGGCATGATCACTCCACCGCCGGCCCGCTCTGGATGGCCCGACTGATTCTTTGCTCCAGCACGCCGTCCAGACTCCATCGTTGTTCCCCCAGCTGCTGCTGGTGTCCATCTTTACGGCTGCCCCACTGTGCCCCATTGTGGCTGCCCACATTTCCTGAGCTGAGACAGCCTGGGCAGGTGGCATTCTGTGGTGTACTGTTTAGATTTTATGGATTCCACAGCTCATTCCAGTTGTTATCGATTTCTTGGTTCCGATCCAAACATGTTAAAAAATGGCCAAAATGTTTCAATAGCATAAAACTACCTTTATTCACCTTAAAAAGTTCAACAGAGGGTACTTGAAACAGTTGTGTACTTAATAAATAAACTTACAATTTTTTTCAGAATATACATCAACAAATATGCAAAGGTGAACAGTTTGTATTCATGCACACAACAATATCAAAGTGGGACGTGAAGGTATGGCATAGTGCCCTATAGATCAAGAATTGGATTTATGTAATTTTACTGTTTTATTTATTTATTTATTTATGCATCCATCCATCCATTTTCTGCAGCTTATCCGGGGCCGGGTCGCGGGGGCAGCAGTCTAAGAAGTGACCTCCAGACTTCCCTCTCCCCAGACACCTCCTCCAGCTCTTCCGGGGGGACGCCGAGGTGTTCCCAGGACAGTCGGAAGACGTAGGCCCTCCAACGTGTTCTGGGTCTTCCCCGGGGTCTCTTCCCGGAGGCATCTGAAACAGATGCCCAAGCCGCCTCAACTGGTTCCTCTCGATGTAGAGGAGTAGCTCTACTCCGAGCTCCTCCCTGGTGACTGAGGTTCTCGCCCTATCTCTAAGGGTATGTCCGGCCACCCTGCGAAGGAAACTCATTTCAGCCACTTGTATCCTAGACCTCATTCTTTCGGTCATGACCCAAAGTTCGTGACCATAGGTGAGAGTAGGAACGTAGATTGACCGGTAAATCGAGAGCTTTGCCTTTACGCTCAGCTCCTTCTT
>JABJVR010000033.1:6574622-6588629 GCA_025773905.1 Chitala chitala | reverse complement strand
CCCCCCACCCCCCCCCCCCCCCCCCCCCCCCCCCCCCCCCCCCCCCCCCCCCCCCCCCCCCCCCCCCCCCCCCCCCAGCCCCCGCCCGAGAGCGCCCGCGCCAGAGAGAGAGAGAGAGAGAGAGAGAGAAAGCTGTATCTGGAGCACCTTTGATGTAAGGCAGTGGTGTCTTCATTTTGGCTGACTCCTGGGCAAGCTGTCAATTAAGTGCATTTCTCTTTACATACCCTGAATGCGCGCAGGTTTGAGCCCTCTTTGGGCGTACAGCTCTCTCCCTTTGGCTGTCCTCCTCTCTCCCACTCCATTGATCGCCCCCTATCCCCCTTTATCTTGCTGATGCTCACTTCAGTTGGCTCCTTCCCGTCTTTTCCCTAAAGTTTGTCATGGAGAACTATGCCGGCGGTGCTGGTCACTGACAGCGCAGCCGGGTCGGTTTCCTGTAAACCAGCGGTGCTGCTCTGCGATTATGTCCCTGTGTTGTCTGTGCCGCTTCTCAACGGACCACCTCAACACTGCTGGTCTATGTCAGATGTCAGGGGCTTACTGGACTAGTAATAGTGGTCAACGTCTGCTTTCTTAAAGCAAAGAAAAACCTCCAGATAATGTTTAGCGGGGAAGCCAGACAGGATGAGTGAATACCATGAAGTGGCACACTTAAAAGTCCACCTCAGTTTATCAGACCTTGTCCAATTTGGTGGCCAGTATTTTCTCTATGGTGGCTGCAGTCACCCTTTGCCACCCCTTGCAGGTGCTGTTGGAGTAAACCCAACAGAACAAATCTATACTTTGGCCCCAGTGGAAAAACCCTGCACAGGGGATTGAGCTCTTCACAATGCTGGACTGAACCTTTGTTAATAATCTCAATTTTTTTCCCCTCCATAGATCAATCTAAGTTGTCTTAGCCTATATCTGTGCACTATGGAATAAATTCAGCAGCGGTGCCCTAAGGCCACATTACATAAGATTCGTTCTATTTAAAATGGCACCACTTGCTTTTAGCATTCCAGTAAAACATAATCATCACTATTATTACCATCATCATATCTTTATCCACCTAGACAAGCCGTGATTATGGCTGCACGCTTTACGACACAGCGCTGCGACGTGGCGAGTGTGATCTGAAAGTAGGGTGATTGCACGTTAAAGAGGTGTGCGGGAGAGCGCAGCGAGGACGCGACAGCCGTGTACACAGCGCATGGCCCTACAAAGAGGACGCAGCCCCCTTTCCATCATCGCAACCACCATCTAATTTTTATCTCTTGTCCTCCTACACATTCCGGCCCTTTCATGTGCAAAGCAGATGTGGTCAATTGACATGCTAATGAAACGCAGGCTGTATATGAGCAGACCTGTAACCAGAAATCCCAGTCGCACCCCCGCTTCCCCACACACACACCTTGGTTCGCCTCGCAGTACACTCTTCTCAACCCTACCCCCCCGCCACCTCACGCTCTTTAAGTGGAAACGATTGGAATTGAGTTCAGAAAATTCCCATGGGATCTGTCCAACTTGACTGGCGGCTGCGCACGCACACACACACACACACACACACACACACACCTAACAGTGTGGAGAGAATGCGCGTTTATGTATGCATGCATAGGTGTGTCAGAATGGGGTGTATGTGTGCATGTGTGGACAGTGAGTTTTTGTGTGTCAGTGCAGCATTTGTGTGTTTTTCTGTATGTGTGTGTGTGTGTGTGTGTGTGTGTGTGTGTGCGCATGATTTTGTGTGCTTCTCCATATGAATGGTTCTTGGACTCATCACTGCTCTGTAGTGGGGCATTCATAACAACAATTAAAAGGTATATAAATGTGAATGTGTAAATGTGTCTGTTTGCATGTCATGGAGAGAAATGTATGTATCTCATGTTTTGGTATAAGTGTTGATTGGCCCCATACAGCATCATTTTGAATTATAACTTAACTATAATATATATAACTCAATCTCCCTGGTCAGAAATATCTGTCCAGAGTGAATTCACTACTCTTATGATTCCCGTAAATATTTTAAACAAAGAAATTTGTATTTACAATAATAATAATTTAAATACAACAATGAATAAAATACAATTTTAAAAGACACAAAACAATACAACAGAACAACTGGACATTTTCAAACCCCCACAAATACAATACAATACAATACAATACAATAAACAGATTTTTGAAACTTTAGTCACTGCTTACATATTATAATACTTGATACTGAATCAACTAGCATCAGAATATCCGTATTTCATTGGTAATACAACAATGATAGGAACCAGTCTGTTTGCATTACCCTTTTATGTGGCCAGTCTATTTGTCTGTCACCTCTCTGAGTCCAGTTTGCGTCTTTTTTAACATCCCTTGGTTATTCACTAGTGATTAATCTAGTCTAATCAAGTTTAGTCTAGTCTAAACCACTGTTACCTCTTTACAGTGACCAGCCAGAGGCCCTGTCACTCAATTCAGAGGCTAATATACAACCCCATTCTCAGCTGATTAGCACGTAACAACATTTGAGTAAGTAAAGGTACGTTGTTAAATGGAAGCGCCTGATAGCAATCTCAGCAGGGCCAGTTCTCTGTTGAGCCCCATGTGAAGTAGATAAGGAAAGTTTGGGTCAAGCAGTCCAACAATGAGAGTCACTCAGACTGTTACAAAGGCGCTGCTATATTCAAATCTCCATACACCAAAAATCTCCCTCTTTAGCAACTGCGGACAACTTTTTAAAGTGCTCTGCCAATGACAAAAGACTTTTTTTTTTACAGTTATCTTTTATTTTTAATTACCTCTCCGTATCTCCAGTGAGAATCATGATTATTTTTGTAACTTTTATTTTCCACGAAGAAGATGAAGATGAAGACAAAAGGCAAATGGTAGGAAATAATACCAATGTACCTCTGCTAATTCACCAAGTACCTCCCAGATATCTTTCCATCCTGACGTGGCGGTAATTACATCCATTTTAATAATGGAGCTGGGGGGCTGTAGAGTTCACTGCTCTGAGCGAGGATAATTAAATGTGTTCTTCTCTTATCTCTGCTGTATCTCCCTGTCTCCCTCTGTGTTTCTTTGCCGCTTATCGCTGGCCAGCGTGTCCCACCTGACAGCATGTTTCCACATCAGGCCGTGTGGGCCGCTCTTGTGTCTCTGCCTGGATCCTGGGCTTGAAGCTTGGTTGGTGGGAGGAGGATTACATCAGTCTGCTTCCACCTGCAGGCGTCTATAGCTGGGTAAATCAGACAAGGCCAAGGAGCAAAGGGCAAAGGTGAGGATTATTGTGTTTGTCTTAGGCTGATTGGATGAATTAGGCCAAGACGGGAGGTATGTAAATATTACTGGGAAAATACTAGGGGCGCTGTCCATCCATAGGGGCACCACTGGGTATGAATACAGCAATTGGCGTTGGAATTGGTTGTAATGTAAGGGGCAGCAGCTAAAATCTTGCCCAGGGCACCAAATTGGAAGGGTCAGATCAGCTGAGTGGTGCTTTAAGACTAAAACTGGTACTTTGGACACTGACCATGGGAGAGTTAAACTGGAGTAAGATGAACAACAACCTGTACTGCATGCAGATGGGAAGAGCAAGGATGACAGTATTTCAAGCATCATTGTGTTTAGATAAAGACATCCGCGTGCACGTGTGCCTGTGCACGAATGGGCAGTCATGTGTCTGTAGTTTGATGCGCACCGGGCCCTTGGGTTTCCACAAGCATTCCTTTGCATGTGCCCTGGCAGGAGGCAGGCCTATAACTCCATCACATCCCTGGCTATCGACTCCCACAGCAGGATCAATGCAGGAATGATGAGCCTCCTATGTCTTCCCCATCCATCCACCGGGCCATTGAGCGCATGTTAATATTATGAATTATTGAGAGAACAGTTACTATTGATTGGGTGGAGGATTATTGGCAAGGTGAATTGCAAGAGGGTGGGTGAGGTTCTTAAAGGGGAGACTAAAGGGAAGGACAGGTCATAATCCTCAAGCAAGGTTTAAGTATCTACTAAGACACCTGACCTTTAAATGGCTCAGGTCAGGGGTGGTGCAAAGGGCAAGTCTGACTATACAAGACCTTTCTTCTCCCCTTCTTGTGTGTGCTAACCTACAACGCAGCTATTTCAGATACTTCTGGTTAGTTTGCTTTTCATTTCCATTTATTTGTTCAACGAGAAATACACAGAGATTATTTTTGTTGACGGAACAGAAACTGAACTTTGGGAGTGGGGATTTTTGCGGTGTCTCTATATTTTCATGATCTTGCGATGACTGTGGTGCCAGAGGTAAGCCCCGATTACACCATGTATACCTGATACAGTTCAAACAGTTGCTGTTTTGTTTGAAGGCCACGAGAGAGCTGAAACAAACCTATCCCATTTGTATGGGTTGGATAGCCCTGTTTTCTCACGGCAAAACCAGAAAAAAAAAGGTTTTTCAGGCCACCCTGAGCTTTCTCAGCTGGGGAAGCACTGAGAGTGGTGGTTGGTGGGGGGAATGGGGGTGTGTCCTTGACAAGAAAAAAAAGTAAAATTTTCAGCAAGTCTGGGAGCTTTCCTTGTTTTGGTTTGCTCTGTGTTCCTCAGTAAGTGTACACATGTAATGTAAGTCAGCATTATTTCCTGAGGAAAGCTGTTAGTTACAAAAGGAGACCTTGCCTGAAACAACCGCTGCTGATTTCCTCTTTGGAAGAAATGTTGTCCTCTTAAAAACAAAACGTCTCCCCACCTCAGCCACATGGACACTCTCACGTATTGATCGCTCTCCATAAGTGTTCTCATAAATCGCTTACCTGCCACCCGACTGGACCATCTGCCATGCCTCATCAAGGTATCTTTCCACACCAGAGGCACCTGCAGGTGAACAGAGAAATTTCCACATCAGACAGCACAAACAAATTAATTGCTCAGTTAAAAGGTCGAAATTATAACCAAACCACTGGATGTCCTTATGCACAATTATCCTGAAATTTTAACCATTTAACGAGCTGTGAGAAGATGAGATTTTGTTTGTAGGGCAAATTTTAAATGACAGACTTGCCTTTTGTTTTTCCACATGGGAGCACATGTTGTACAAGAACTTCTTGAGATGACATCTTACTTCATTTTACTACAATCTATAACCATCAGTACACTGACACCAACAAAACATATTAAATATTTCATTCAGAGGCACTGAGACTGCTCTTGGGGTGTGGGCTAAAAGGTCAGCTCTGCAGTTTTCTACAAAGTGTTTCTGGAAATAATTCATAGGTCATAACACAGCATGGCAAAACACTGAGTACTGTCAAACACAGCTTTCTACTGTACACCCATATGATCTCGCTGTTATGTTTGAGTGCGTTACCTAGAATATCCTTCACTTTGTGCACCTCATTCTCTGTAATGGGTAGAACCTCCCATGACTCCAGGGTGAACAGGCAGTACTGTAATATCAATTAATTCATGTTAATCTTTACACAAAAGAGTAAATATTTCCACTACCATAGGCAGAGAGCCTGTCTGACATAAGTCGGTAAGTAAATAAATTCATCGGTAACGGTTTTAAAATCACATGTCTCTGAGCTCAGCTGTGATCACAGCAGTGGCCTTCAGTTGGTTCTGGAATGTTCCATAGCGACAAGGTGTGAGTGTAAGTGAAGGGAAGTATGCGGCACCACTTTACCCCACCTGTTCCAGGAAAAGGATTAGGGCCTCCGCCATAGCTGGTTAATATTTCAGGAGCCTGTTCTCTTCTGAAGTCCTTCACCATGGGAATGGCTCAGGGAGACGCCCGGCAATGGCCCTCCACAGTGCCATAAAACATATGAGCACTATACGCTAACTCCTCTCTACACAGAGCGAAATTAAAAAGCAGAGTGGACGCTAACAAGCAAGCCAACCACCCAGATGGAAAGTGAGCCTAACAGAAGAGGAAACATGGGAACCCTGCTCCGGCAGCTGAGTTTAACAGCTTTTACAAGATTACAGCAGACCCTCTGCCGGTGGCATATAGCAGGGGCAATAAAACGTAACTAAGCGTCGAATAATACAAAATTAGTCTCTTAATATGACCATAAATTCCACAAAAAGAAAAGGGTTCAACAGAGGGCTCTTAAATAGAAGTTATACGTAAAATAGCATATATCAAGTGACAGTTATTAAGCGTGCCCTTTTTGTATTGCCGAATGGGAGTAGTTGACTTCTGTCCCAGTGATAGGCTACCTAATCAGACAGGCCTCACCCCCTGCCCATCTCTCCCTTTCTCTTGCCCACTCATAAATACTGGGGATAAATCTTGAGTGCTCACCATTGCACCTCATCCACCACTTACTTCTACTTTTCATCATGGTGTGGGTGGCAACCATGGGGGGGGGGGGGCTCTCCAACCCTCCAGGTTGAGACCAAAATTTGAGGCTTTCAAATCAAGGTCTCGGGTCTGAATGTCATATCAACTGTACCCGCTAATGTGCTAAAAGTGAGTGACATAAAATAACGAGCCAAGCCAGACAGGTGGGGTGTTTTGGTCTGATTGCCCCTGCCCAAACACAGGCTGTCTCCCTGAAAGTTTCTAACAAGACAAATATTCTGCCCTCTGCAGTCAACAAAATAAGAGAAGGGGCTTTTTGGCACAGCCTTGAACACAGCATCTCATGCAGGGACCCCGCAAGATATATAACCTACCCATCATCCTTTTCTAGGGCCCGTTTCCACAGCTCCAAACTCCACCAGGACCTGCAGGAGACAATTGAAATATAGTCCTGCGTAATGGACCACTAAATTAACTCCTTGTAACCTAGTTAAAAATCGCCATAATTAGCATATAATAGGACTGGAGAGGATGGGTGCCGAAAGGGCCAACTCTGGCCCCAGGGCAGTGCCGTAGATCAGCTGTCTGCCTTCTAATAGCACTGCAAAGTTCACCCTTATAAACATGTCAGACTGCGTGTAATTAAGCGAGTGGTCATTAGATAATGGATACGCTACCTGTGGGCTGCCCATCAGTCCCTGCTCTGACGGATGCTGTTCCAATAATTGTGGGCCAGCTTCCTCATCCAAGAGCCTTTTACTTATTTAAAGTGTTTGCTTTAAGCGGCAGTGAGGCCAATTAAGAGCTGCATAATTCAAGGGTGGGGGGGTCACTGAGAGACAGAGAGTCCGCCTTACACTCTAACCCACCCCTTCACCATCACCTCCAATGGCATCTCCAACCCTAAGCCCTCCGTTACCCTGGTCTCCGCTTTTAATATTTAGATGGGTATTTGGCTGTGAAATCAAGCCCTGGTCTGCTTTCTTCGGCTCTAATGCACTCACGAGACCTGCTGGACTTGCACAAACACAACCATTTGCAAACAAACCATTAAAAATGACAGCGCTGTGCACGGCTGTTGTACTTGCCTGCCTACTGAGAGATGGGACGACACGCTTTCTTAATTACGCGGTGCGATCACATGGGACCCGTGTTAGACTTGGTGGAGCACAGCAAGGGCCACTGGCGAGAACAAAGTGGTTTCAGTCACACACGTCTCTGCACATGCCGTGTTTTCTTCCGCTCAAATTAATAAAAACTATGTGGCGAATGAAGCTGCGCAGCCCTTTCAGTCATTTTAACAGCCCCTAATAAATGCGATCGCAAATGGAACATGTCACTTGTGCTACAAAGCTGCGACCAGTCAATATTTCAGCTGCCAGGTGCCGGGGGTCACGTATAAGTCAGCCTGTGATGGATATATATCCGATAATTGATGCAGGGCAGCCGTTATTGTCAGTTTCACTCCTGCCTCTATTGCTTATTAAAAGCTGTTTGCCTTAAGTACCATGCAGCCAATTACAAGGTGGCGCTTAATGTGAGGAGGGTTTTGGTGACAGGGGTTGTGGGGGGGTAGGGGGTGTCAGTAATTCGGTTCTAACACAACAACACACCTCATTGTATAGTGCGTATAACACCTGTTTTTGTTATCGATATGTGTGAGTTGTTGTTTTTAATTTGCAGTTCATGGCTCTTGCTAAGAATGTAAATGCTGACCCTTGTGTCAGTTTCATGTACTCAAATCTCCTTAATACACAAAACAAAAGAAACATGAGAAAATAAGTTGTTTTCATACAGGCCTGGTGTTTCTCCTTAAGTGTTAGCCTGTTGGCATGACAACTCTTTCCATACTTAGGGCTTCCGGTAGCTCTGTAGTAGAGGGAGATGTGATAGTACTTACAGAAATGCAACTCAAGTTATAACAATTGTATCATGTGTTTTCTCTGGATTTTTGGTTGATATTCTGTCTCTATCTGTTACAATATACCTACTAAAACAATTACAGACCCTTAATTTCTATGTAAGTGGGCAAACCTACAAAATCAACAAGGGATCAAATATTTATTTTCCCTACTCTACATCTGTAGGACATGACCAGTGTCCTGATGGTGACATGTCACATGACACTCAGCAACCTGTCACTCCCCATACAATGTGAATCCTGTCTTTAGTGGCTCTACAGCCAAGGCAAAGCCAAGGGGCAAAAAGCAGAGCTTAGAGCGTATATGTTACCAAAGTGCAAAGGTTGTCAAGAAACACATACACAGAAAACAGGAACGTAGACTACGGTGATACAGACAGCAGAACACAGATCACAGGAGCATGGACTATGGTAATACAGGCAGTAGAACACAGATCAGAGGAACGTGGACTATGGTAATACAGACAGCAGAACACAGATCACAGGACATGGACTATGGTAATACAGACGTCAGAACAAAGAGCCCGTACCACTGTATACTGCACAGAGATCAAGTCCATATGAGGTAGGGTTATTCCAATTGATCACCTGCTGATCCAAACTGACCAGTCTTCATACCGAGTGATGCAATTGGTGATGTGTAAATTCACCAGTATCAAAAACTAATTTTGCAATGATGACATTTTCAACATGACTAGAACACAGCCACATGTCTGTGCTCTTTATCCCATATTGTGGTATATGTGTTCTTAAAAATTGCAATGCTGTTTTAACAGGGAAAAACAGCATTAGAGGCTGAACACCCAAAACCTGTGTTGTAAGTAATGCATAAAAAAATTATATAATAAAATTCAACCAAAGCTTGAAATGTCTTGAATTTCTAATAAATAAAGAAGTACAACAGTAACTATAGTTTTTTACTTTGGCAAAGGGCATTAAATATTCTTGGTCCATCCATCCATTTTCCATACTGCTTTTTCTATGCAGGTTGACAGAGGGGCCTAGAGCCTTTCTCAGGTAGCCTAAGACACAAGGCAGGGGACACTTTGGATGGGGTGCCAACCCATTGCAGAGCACAATCTCTCACACACACACACACACACACACACACACACACACACACACAAACCCAGTAATACACAATTGGCAATATGGAAACCCTGATCATCCTAAAATGATTGTGTTTGGCCTGTGGAAGGAGACCCATGAAGCACAGAAAGAAAATGCAAGCTCAGTGCACACAGACATGTTCTGATGGATTTGTAACACTCCCAATCATTCCTGCAAATGTTTCTATTATGTTTGTCATGATATCCTGTATCCATTTACTTCAGCCAAACGTACTGCCATTAATTTTTCAGCACTAACACAGGCATGCTGAAATGGTTTTTGAAAACTAGTAAAAGTTGTAATACATGAAATTTTTAATGATTAAATTTCAGTTTAAGACCGTGCTAATTTAACATGCACTGGATGGTCATTCCAGCGGTTCTCCAAACATCCATCATAATATTTAGCACTTTTAAAATGTCTGTTATAATATTTCTGAGCTAAATTTAGCAGAAAGCGACTCTAAAGTAAACCAGTGCATTATGCATATCTGTTTAGATTTTTATGTTAGCATCACTAATTCTCTTTACCTGTAAGTGCATTATAGTCATTTTACGATACAATAATCCCTGTTATTACTTAAGGGGCTAATCCTATCCTCTGCTGTCTGACCCCATGTCACTGTAACTGTTAAGCTGCCATTACATATTTTGTACATATACAGCGACTCCATGGTCCTGAAAAGCCCAAGTCATGCCTTGACAGAAAATTGAATCAGTTTTGTTTTTTGCGTTTGTGTTTTCAAATGATTCATGTTTACAATAGTAACATCAAGGAGAAGAAGGGATAAAAAAGGATGGAAAAAAATGAAGAGGTGGAGGATGTTCTAGGAAATGTCAAAATCCAATAAACTTCCCAGAATGTTTTTTTTTATGAGTTTGATGGGATTTCCTGCAATGGAAAACCATTAACTTACAGGGAAAATGGGAAATGATTAGAATATAAAATGCTTCAGCAAATAATGGGGAAGAGGCAAAGAGATGGCAGGCAGATTAAAAGATTACCTGTCATCCCTCGTCGTCCTTCGCTCTCTCCTGCTGTCCGTCTATCTGCCTGAGCGTTTAGCCCGCACCCAGACAGTCAATCGCAGGCGAGCAGCTGAAAATAAAATAATCGTTGCAATCATAACGACAACACCGGCGGTTGAGAAAAATCAACTTTCTTTTCAAGAACAGAAGAATAACGCCGTTGCCTGGAAGCACCCCTTTGTCTTGCTGCATGCATTTTAAATGAACTGAAAGAGTTCAGAAAGAAAGCCTTCAAAGTCAAGTTACTTTTATGGGGTTCCAACACTACAGTGCCAAAAAAAGCACGCCCAGAAATAAAAATTAGATTTAATCACACAGGCCTAAAACATACATGCTGGTGATACACATTCAAGGAACTGATACCTGGTCATTAGGCTGATGAAGTATTTATGACTAGACATTAGGAACACAGAGTGATTGAAATCCTTAGACAGGTAGAATTTTTAGGTAGGTGTGACACATTTGGTGGCTATTAGGCCAAGGCATTCGCTAATGACTCCAACAAAACAAAGAGTTTTCATACAACAGGTGACAGAGAAGAGCTCATCGTCCGATATGGCAGTGAGTGAAGACAGCATGCAGACACAGCACATGCTACGTTATGGGTGACGGTGACGAGCCCCAAATGTCTGCAAAGTGTCCTGATGTCACAGCTAGTTCTGCCCCATGACAAACGCTTCAACTAGGGGCAAGAATGGGGGGGGAGCCAGCAGACAGCCCCCACCCCCATCCCGAGCAGCTGAGATGCTCATCTGTCTCTCTTCCATCGAACCACTCTGATGCCACAGTGAGAACGGCAAGAGCACAGCAGAGGTTAAGCAGACGTGGAGGAAGACGACGTGGGATGGGGGTGGCCGGGGGGGAGGGGGGGTGAGAGAGAACAAGACAATCGTTTGCAAAAAAGGGCAGAAGCTGCAGAGCTGGGGTCCATGTATTATTAATAGGTGGCGCTGGGCAGCCCTGACGGATGGGGATTAAAAGACGCTAATGTAAAAAGGCCGGCCCGTGACCTTCCAGAGAGATCGACTTTACTAGAATGGAAATGATATCCAGTAAATCACCGGCTGCCGGCCTGCTCATCCAGTCGAATCATTTCCTCTGATCCTGTCAGCCCAGACAGACTCTTATAAATCAGACAGCTTCCAGGGTGATAGCTCCCTGTCGTATCCGTTTTACCATTTAACGGTGTCCCACCCCACCCCCCATCCCTGAACTCCAGAGCCCCCCCCTTTCACCCAACCTCCCCGAGCAGCACCTTTCAATCCACAGGCCGGACAGGTAGCCGTGAAGGCTCCGCCGCAGGCCAATTCCGCGTGTGGATTTACAGTACGTCCGCCAGTGTCACGTAAACACTTTACATGGTGCGTACTTAAAAAAAAAAATAACATGCGCTCTTTTTAAAACTAGGACCTGCTCTCGGGCCTCGGCCGTCTTTCTTTAATGGGTTTGTGTGTGCCAGACCTTGTACAGAGAGGACTTTTTTATGAGTTTGCTTTGAAACGGAGGAAAACAGAGTGCCTGGCTGTGACAGGGTCACGGCGAGATGTCATCTTTCCTGAGCTTCCTGCCAGGCAAAGGTTAAAAACCAAAAGCAGTCACAGAGCAAACATTTATTTTAAACACGCTGCTCTGTTTAACAGACCTCCAGCCTCCAGATGTGACTCTGATTCCAGCCCAGTACATTGGGGAGGTGGGGGGGGGGAATACAGAGTTGCCTGATGGCCTGACACCTAAGTGGGGGTGGACTCTTCTCTGTCACTGCGTCATGCCAATGTATGTGTGTGTGTGTGTGTGTGTGTAACTCCAGGTCTGTCTGTTCGGTGTCGGGTGTTGGAGGGGGCTCCCTTATAGCGAGCTCTCTCTGCCCTGAAGCAACAGCAGCAGCCCACCCCCTCGAGAACACAGCTGCACTTGAGAGAGCACCTCTGTTCTCCCTCCATCAGCAGGGGTGTGGGCTTCCTCTCCAGCCACGTGGGTTGTTTGAAGTGCTGGCTGTGAGGTTCGGGGTACAGGGCAGGCCTTGGTCCCTCTCCCCGGCCCGGCCTGGTCCCAGGTGCATCTGAACCGCAGGGAGGGGCAGAAAGCTGGCGGATGTGGGCCAGCAGGAAGGGGAATTTTCTTCTCAGTTCCTGGCAGCCAGATTCAACCTGCATTTTTTTTCCCTACAGAAAGCGGGCCTGTTTTTTTTTTTTTTTAAACCAAGAGCAGAACATCTGTAATAAATTTCACATTTGACCGAATGTGCTTTGGCAGAAAGACGAGCTAATGATAAAATATGCCTTGTGTTTTGATACAGAGACTTAGACAATGTCAGTAAAATGCAGACATACATAAATACACAAACTGCTCTCCCACCTGTTAGCTCTGTCACAGTAAAGCAGCTCAATGCCAATGAATTGCATGTTCTCAGGGCTCCAAAACATTCGGCTGCCTGCAGTCAATGAACCAAGAGCAGTTTTAATCAGCAAATGTTGCAATACCATAGTAACACTTTAAATATATTACACACTAAATTTATTAAAAACAGAATAATACATTATATTTTGTTGTGTGCATAAATGAAAAACAATAATATAAATTAACCAAAGTAATAAAGTACTAGTAAATAAATAAATATGTAATATAATGTTTGCAATTTATGTATAACAAAAATACAATTTTATGCATATTAATATGTGAATTTATTTCTAATTCCTAAGTCCTCTTTACAGTACGTTTTACATTGTCTGGCAAGACTTAGGTAAACATAAAGCACCAATCATTATTGCCAGAGACAGCCCTGGGCATAGGGAGCATTGACAAATGCCCGGGGCGCCGTCCATCCATAGGGGCACCACTGCAGTGATTGATGGTGAAATTGGTTGCAACGTAAGAGGCGCCAGCTAAACTCTTGCCTAGGGCATCAAATTGGTCAGGGCCGGCTCTGATTATTGCATAACGAACATGACGTACACTTTGACATAAAGGAGGGCTTACCAACTAGAATGAGCCGCCCACCCTTCACGTAGAGCCAGTCAATCAAGCAGCAATGTAACGTACTGAGTCATGCTGTCCGAGAGTCAGAGCCTAGAGCTGCTGGTGTCCAGTGAGCTCCAGTGTATCAATCAGGATTTGGGCAGGCCTGCAGTGCAGAGCAAGCAGGAAGCTGCCAAGCATTCAGCCCCCCCTGCTCCCCCTGGCACTCTGTCCTCCCCATCCCAAATACCCCAACCCCAGCACAGCACCAAAATCAATGCAGGAGTGTTATATCAGGCCTCTGAGCTACCACCATCCACACCCACTGTCAGGTGCAAAGTTCATTCAGTTCTTTTCAACACACGTTCTGTGGCACTGGCATGACCTATACCCGCATGTACAGCGCACCTGCCGACACGCAGCACTGTACATGCGTGTGCCGCATTCGTTCACTTATTTGTCCTATGGTTTCCCAGTACGTTGCCAGTCTGTTGAATCCATGTTTATCCACCAAGAACATTTCTAAGAAGAACAGCTCTAATTATGAAGGGGCTATAACCTGGCGTTCCGATTTGTGCACTTCGGTTAACCCATCCTAAATGGAAAAAACATGAAAGTGCCAAATCCAAACACAGCCTTGTTCTGCAATCAGAGTACGCACCCGCCAATACAGCGGGAATATCTGCCGAATGGGAGCTGGCAGGGGAGGGCGGGGGGGGGGG
>JABJVR010000033.1:6543064-6565451 GCA_025773905.1 Chitala chitala | reverse complement strand
GAGCAGGACAACACCGAGACTGGCCTCTCAGAGCAGGACAACACCGAGACTGGCCTCTCAGAGCAGGACAACACCGAGACTGGCCTCTCAGAGCAGGACAACACCGAAACTGGCCTCTCAGAGCAGGACAACACCGAAACTGGCCTCTCAGAGCAGGACAACACTGAGACTGCCCTCTCAGAGCAGGATCACACTGAGACTGCCCTCTCAGTATAGTTTTTATGAAATTATATTCATCTCCTTTTTAGAAAGTCAGTGGTTCTGTTTTGGTGAAACTAGTAACATTCTGGTCTAAAAGATTAAGATGTGACTTTATTGTCATGTGCAAAAAGATGCAGAACAGTGCTTTATTGTTCACTTTATCACCAGCATTGGTAATGGTTCTTCCTCTACTCTGAAGATAACGCCAACAAAGTTACTGAGCACTGTACAGCTGCACTCTTCAAGATGGGAGTTTTACCTGCCTGTCTCCTGATTTCAGCATTCACAGCTAAAGTTTCAAACGTAAAACTAAATCCTCAAAGAAATCGTTATTTTTACTCTAGGCTGCAGATGTTTTGAAGTCTGACTGCAGGATTAATTCAAAGAACCACTGGTCCAGGCTACAAAACGGAATATCTGCCTGTGCTGAAAGAGAGAAACCACGGCTTCAGAGAAAGCAGCTCTCACATTGGAGAATGTTACAAAGGTGAGGGGCTCGTGGCGCGGCCATGCCCGTTCTGCCATCTCAAGACGGCACGTGTCCGGGTTACATAGCACACCTGGGTCAAGCAGCTCAGTGCCACCCAGGCTACCCATGGCTGACCCCTAGTCCAATGTACCTGAGAGCAGTGTGAGGGCATACCATAATGCCCTCAGTAGGCACTACACAACAGCAACCTGCCAGACCTCCTTTCAGAACAAGATACATCATGTTCCCCAGCAATGGCATTTTGCATTTACAGGAAAAGGCAGAGAAGCCCCCTCCTCCTTTATCCGCCGGCTTTGTTCTTCGCTGGCATGCTGTAATAGAATTATCCCTTCATCCCTTCAGAGGTTTCTGTTGGTCTGTTGGACTCATTAAGGCACTGCGGGATAGACTGCAGGAGAACCCGTATAAACCAGCAGACACACTGAAGACCTGGGCTGATGTTCACCCGCCACAGGCCTGCTGAGACCAGTGTTATTCTCTGTAGATGGTAAAATAATAATGGGCTATTTGTAATTGCCATAGTGTGGTGTCTCCACACATGAGAGCAAAAACAACAATAAACTACTTATGCCCTTGAAATAAATATGTTTTTTAAATTGGGAACATTGGTCCATAAAATCACTTGCAACGGTGCATATGCTGTAATTAAAAATCCATAAAGTCAGAAATTATGTATAAGCATGCAAAAATCATGCAAACAAACAAAGCAGTTGTGACATAAATCAACCGTGATAAATTTGCGTGCAGTTTTCCTCGTAAAATAACAAACCACTGCAAACAGGCCTGATTTGTAGTCAAACGCTTAAATTAAAGTTGGTGGGGAGAATGTCTTTTCTTGCATTGTGCAACGCTTGATGGCATTTGCCCAAATGAAATGCTTAGACCTTCTTGACTTCTGATCAGTGATTAATCATAAAACAAATTACCCTGTTTTGGTTTGGTGTCTGCCCAGTTTGCCATTCTGATGTGATCTTAAATCAAGCTGCAATTTAGCCTTAACAGGGAACAGCAATTAAAAAAGAAGCTTTAAGAACACATAAAATAGCAGCTGTTAAATCTCACAGGCCTGCCAGTCAGTTAGAAGGAAGCCTTTGATTCAGACCCTTGTTTGCTGCGTTGCTTTGTGCGTTCAACGTCCCGAGCCCGAGGATGACGACTCCGGTAAGTGAGCGAACTTTGACGTTACAAGACGTATTAGTCTTTGCACGTGCGCCCATGAGTGTCGTCGTTCGTCATGGCAGCCGCTGGCCTGGGCTTTCTGGACGCACCATCTCTGCAGAGGCTGACGCGAGGTGCTCTGCATGAATTATTAAAAAACCGATCGAGTCTGCCTTCAACTCGTTTTCGTCCCCGGCGCCTGGCGTGACGGGACCTGATGCCAACTTCAGTTTTAAACGCTCATTGTCTTGCCACCCCGAATACGCTGGTGTCGCCTCTCTTACAAAAGATCCGGCACATACTCGTTTAACACCATGCCTTCAAATTAATTTTTACCTCTCACCCCCGCCCACGTCCAACCCCATTCCCCTTCGCCCCGCTCCTCTCCTTTTCCTCAGCCCTTGCTTCTCCCGTTGCACCCTATCTTGGTCGCTCTTCACACCGAAGCCTAGCGGAGCCCGTGCCATCTGGCTCCGCGTCAAAATAAACGCACTTTGATTTGTTACGTGATTAACTGGCTGCTCTCCGCCAGGGATGCACCGGAAAAGGAGGGCAGCGCTAGGAGAGCCGCTGCCTCCTGTCCACCTCCCGTTCCACTTATTCTCTCCACTTGTGCTCTCTGCCTCCATTAGCACAGCGCTACAAAGTGACTCGGGTACAGGTTTCTTCTGCTTAGCTGAAATCTGCTATATTTAACAAAAAATAAATACTCTCTGGCAGCTGGGCTTTTCAGCTCACAGTCATATTAAACACAGTGGAGCTACGGATTATTATTTTGTTATTTACCTGACTGTTTTCTCTAACCAGCTTACAGTTATAAGTGAAGCAGTTGGAGTTAGGCTCTTTAACGGGGGGGCAGTGAGTACGGGCTCGACACACTGTGACACTGGTGTTGCGGGGCTCCCTCGGTGCACTGGCTGCGACCAGCCTTCGGCTCACTTGTCCTGCGCCTGTCTCCGCGAACTGGCGCACTGTATATCTCGCTAATGGCACGTTGCATGTAGACTCATAATATGCATATCACTTTTTTTTTTAATGAACAGCACATACTGTATGCTGAGCGAGACACATTATTCAAAATTGCTGCCTTGCTGAGCTATAGGAGCCCACAATGTGACACACCCTAATTGTCCCATGACAGAAAGGAAATGGTAATTTAGAAGAAGCTTAGCCCACCGTGATTACCAATCAAAATTTTGCCACCAGTTCTTAGGAGAGCTCTTAGCAAATTGACTGGAACTGAAAACACAGCCAAGCATTATCAAATAGGATTAAGGATTCAGTTCCTATTGTGCAGACACACGCTGAAAATATAACTTATAAACACCCCGCTGGCTTAAACGTCCGTGATCGCCCGACTCTGCGGCTTCGCCCGCGCAGGCACAAAACGGGAGCCGAAGACCAAGAGCAGACCTGTCTAGCTCCACGCCGACGCTCAACCACCGTGAACAATCAAAAAAAGAAGGAACAATCTGAGAAACGGACGGCGGGGCTCCATTTACGCGCCTGACGTTTCATGAATAAGAACTTGGCTAACCACGGAACATAATTTGTACTTTTAATGGCACCAACTTCTATTTTTCTGACATAACTTAATCAATAACCAAGGACCGACGCTGACAAGCGGACTGGCGTTTATTCATTTTGAACAAGCGCACTAACTAGGCGCCTAGTATCGAAATGCATTTCACTCTGGATAATAGGCACATTGGATTGATAGGTTCATTCGTGAGACATTCAGCCCAGCCTGGCGCCCTCCCCCTTTTCTTTATCTCTCTTCTTTCTCCCGCTCCCTCTCTCCGTCTGTCAGAGGATGATTTAAGGAGCACCCAAGGACGGTCTGTCGCTTTCATTTCTGCGCGGCCGGCTTGAGAAATAAATAAATAAGCAAGCCTCTTTGACAGAGGTAGCAGGGAGCTCTCGTACATAAGAGGACACGCCAGCCCATATGCACTGAGGCGGCGCTTGCCTTCACAGGGGGACAAAATTTGGCCAGCCACCACTGGCAGTGACATTGGCGGCCACCTCGTGACCTGGACCGGCAGGCTCGGTCTCAGTAATAACTGAGGATGAGTGGGAGGTGGTCCTCATGGGACTGCTGCAGCGAAGGTCTGCGCCTCCGTTGTGTGCTCAGCTGTATTCCCACTCCCCCTTAACCACCACAAACCAATGGCAATCCTGAGCGGACCCCGCTGTCTTTTGTTCAGTTTAAACTGACACCTTTGCCATTTGTGGCCAACTGCTCTACAAACAGGCACATTCTCGAGGAGTGACTGACACGTTCCTCACACTTTTACACTTTTACTGGTCTGAAGCAAGAGAGGTTCCCTTCCACTTGGTAGGAGTCAGGACGAACTGATCTTACCTTGTACTTCAATGCCAAGTAGATGAAACACCATTAAACCATTGACAGGCTGCTGGGGACAGATAAAGGGTAACACATGTATCAGATTGTGATGAGAACACAGCATTCAGAGTAGGTAGTGTACTGGGTACCATTCTTTATACATGCATTCATTTGCAATAGAGCAGTTTACACCAGCATCATTGTCCAAATAAGCAGAGAATCCCTCACCAGAGAGAGAATTTTCTGGGAGTGTCTGTGCTTTGTGTCTGACCTGCTTGGATTTGCTGCTGTGGATACAGAGACTGTCCTATACTCAAACGCCTTTGCTGCTGCCAGCAGCATAACGAACTGTGTTTTTCTCTGCATTGTGCAGTGAGAAGAGAGCTTAAAATGAAAGCACAACAGGATTAGGAACAGAGGATGACTTCTCATGTCTGTCTTTCCAGGTACAGAGTGGAAAGGGGCATGGCAGTAAAGAATGCTTAATCTAATAACACACTGCTCACGTTTGTCACACCTCAGGTGAGAGTGCATAGCCGTTGTACCTTTAAGAAACAGACTTAACTTATCATAAATGCATCATTTCAAATGCATAAAATTATGTATAGAAATGGTAAGACATTTATTAAAAAATACACAGAAACATTCTGTATGGTATCCAAATTTAATTGTTACTTTTGCATTTTTTTACAGAGACTTACTTTTTACACCTTTATATAGACAAGTTTGACTAAAGCAATTCAGGTGAAATTGTTATATTAGCCGCCTGTTTTTGGTTCATCTACACTTTCTCACACTAAGGCACCTGGGCACACAGAAGTACATTTCTGTGAAATTACAAATCTGAAGGCGTTTATTATTATTTACATAGTGGCAGAAGTTTGTCTGGCAATCATGTTGTTTGTTACATCAAAGTACAGCATAGTTATGCTAATTTCACCAGCGGTGTAATCAGATGGAAAGTGAGGAGCTGCATGATGAGGAGAACGATTTAACCGGATATCTTACATGTACAATTCTCCAGTGCACACGATAAAATTAGTTCATCTCCCATACGGCTTGAGGTTCTGTTTGACAGCCATTGCTTGCAAACGAGGAGGCAGGCGGCGAATGGAATATTTTAACAAATCAGCCAGTCCAATCTGTCATCAAGAAGAGGGGAGGGGGAAAGGAATGTGGTTCCGAGATCAATTCCTGTTTGAGCACAAAATGAGATCACACCATGGGACAGCGCTCTGTGTCACCACGCTCACCACAACCCAGCACCGTCTACAAGTGAGCTGGGCCTGCTGAAAGTACACACCGGGCAAGGCACAGACAAACAACACAAACAAAAACACGTGCACCCTTCCTGACACCAACAAATAAACTTTTCTGTTTGCTTCAAATGAGACTGTGTGGCCTTCTGACTAAGGCCTGTCTCTGCTTGTGTGAAGACACGGGATGTGCAGTACGCATCTGGCACACTGCCCGGCCTTCCCTAAGATGATGATCTTCAGATCTGATGTGCCACTTGGAGAGGAGTGTCATTTTTTTTTTTTCTTTCAGCTTGGGGTGTCATTTAGATGAAGCTGCCTCTGGGAGCCATATTGCTAATGGCACATCTGAAGCTGCAAAAGAAGAAAAAATCTAAAAAAAAAAACAGGAACAAAATCAAAAATGCAATGTGTCCTAAGAGACCACATGTTTTTCCTCTGCTTCCTTTTGAAAGCCAAATGTTCTCAGCTATCAGCACAAACGCACAGTGTGACCACTGCAGGCCACCATAGCGTTCAGCATAATCTTTCATGCTGCCTGTCTAATAAGCAGAAAACAGAGCTCTAATCAATGACTCCTCGCACTTTGTTGCTGCGCTCTCTGATGACTAACTGGCTTCATGGCTCACTATGAGATAAAATCTTCTGAAGCTGCGTTTTCGCATCATAGGAAGTCACACGAACACAAAAAACATCTCAGGACATCAAGAGGAAGGCTGAGTCACTGACAGCACCGGGTCAGAAGGCTACATGGAAAGGTTATTCATGTAGATCAAAAGCTAACAGTGAGCGGTTGCCTTTGTGACATAACAAACCCCATTCCAGTACCTAAAATGCTTTCTTCTCTTCCAAGGTTTCTAGCTAAACTCATATAAAAGGTGTTCTTAAGACAGACAATAAAACCACACAAGCGCAAGTCAGGTGTGCATGTACATGAGTATCAGTACTGGAGACCTGCCATACTAGAATGTGTGTGCGTGTGTGTGTCTGCATGCTGGAAGGAAGGGGGGGGAGTGGGTAAGTGTGGAAGGGTGTGCAGTAACATGGTAAGACAGGAACTACAACAACATGCAGCAGGGGAGCTTGAAAAGGCCGTTCGCCGTCTTTTAACTAACAATTACATCACTATTACATCAGTGCGCCTTAATTTGATCAGCGCCGTACTGAAGCACCTAACCAGGCCCATTTGAAAGGAGACCTGGCAGTCAATCAATAGAGGGGGCCGTGCAGATACTGCCTGTCAACAGGCCACAGGAAAATGGATGCCTGTAAAAGCCATAACTATGATAAATTTACTCCCCAGATCCACAGCACCCCTCCCAGCACCCAACCCCAGCACCCCAAGCCGTCTGTCTTTGACTAATGTATGCGGTAAAGCTCCCGGGTAGCACTCCGTTCACCAGCGCGCCACCATCCTGATCGGCCAATCAATCTCCACGTCGACGCGGAAAGCGCATTAAAATAAATTTGTCACTGTAAGTTTATGAAATATTGATGGTGGAGAAAAGGGGGGGAATGGCAAAATAAAAATATGTGTGGGGGGGGGGCAGTGCGGGGGTCGGATCTTGGTGGGAAAGGGTGTCGCTCCTGTAATGAATTAGTGCGACACAGCGGTCAGCTCGGTTTGCCAAAGATCTGGCGGCGGACGAGCTAGGCCACCCTCGCAGGTGAGTCATGCCTGCTGGAAAATGAAAGGGCGGGCAGAAATGTACCCAGACAGAAAACACGTTCTCTTGGCTGTACACAGGGCTGGCACGTGTCTCCTAATGGGAGAGCAACAACCTGCTGTAAATACCTGACAAAAGGAGCTGCATCTGGGACTACCAACCACAGTACACTGTATCAAACACCCCTCCTTTGCTGCCCTGCTGCCTCCTGTACATTCATCCAGGAAGTCACCTGCTTTAACTGGGAAACTTAAGCTTAATAAAAAGTTACCATTCTTTATTAAAAGCGGGCTCAGGTACGCTATTGGTACTGTGACCTAGAAGAACCTACTGCTCCTTACACTGAATTGAACATCAGTTTAACATAAAAACATGTTTGAGGAGTTTCAAGTACTTCATAACCTACTTCCAGGACTGGCCCCCTTGTGAAAGATAGCTTGGACTGAGAATTTAGGAGACACGGTGTGTAAGAGTCCACCAAGTAAGCTTAGACCTGAACTTGGTTATCCAAGATGGCAACTGAAGTGCTAAAGAGCTCAGCCGGTCTCTGTACCGTCATAGGGCTGGAGTGTGCCTGCCCTGTCCTCTTCTGACTTCACACCTCACCTTCAGCCTTTCTCCTTATCTGCCCGCAGCACCCCCACAGGCAGGGGCAGCTGTGCCAAAAGAGCCCCTCTGGTGCCTGCCCTCCCACAGAAGCCCCACATCTTCAACTTCATTACCTCCGCGATAAAGAATTGCAATTGCTTCCCAAATGCCAGTTTGTCAATAAGCGAGCGCTCCTGCATTATAAATTGCGACGATTAAATCCTGTAATTTGGTTTTATTGGAGTTTTTAATTTATGTGCTCATTTTTTCGAGGGATACGTTATTTCAAATTAGGCCAAGATTAAAACCAGGGGGCCCAGTAACCTTCAAACGTTATTAGGGCCCAGAGAGCGGATGTGAAGTGTGTGTGGTTGGACTGGGAGGATCGGGCGAGAGGAGTCCGGATAAATCACTGAGCTAAATGAGCCCATTATTCCCATTATTGTAGCAAGGAGAGAGCAATCTGACTGTTGCCACAGAACAACTTGGAGAGAGACGGGTTCTCCGTGAATAGCGGCTGTTAACCTTATTTCGGCGCCATGGGGCCTCGCCGTGCAGTAATCCCGCGCCTATTGTTTGCCACGTCTTCCACTGATTGAGCCCATTTAATATCCTTCTAGTGAAAGGTTCGCCACCAAGGGACAGGGCTCCTACAGCAACGACGCCCCCCCTCCCGACCCTCCGATCTTTGGGATTCGAAGCAGGGGCGTAACTTTCATTTCCAGGGACAATGGGCGTGATTCATAAAAGTTGCCGTGAGCCTAAGCAGCTTCTTAAATATGTTCCACGTGCCCCCTGCCTATCGCCGCTCTCAGTTTGGCCTGTGGTAATCTCAGCACACTACGTACAGGCTTTGAAGATCGGGTCAGCGACTGAACCAGCGCTAAGTGCCTTCCACTTCTCAGATCAGCGTAACCTTCACCGCTCCCCCTACCCCCATCGAGGCTGTACCACTATTTACCTCTGCTTCACACCTACGCAGTCCACCGTCTGAGTCACATACTTAACCTCAGTGGCATAATCTGTTGATCGACCTTGTGGTGGACGATTTGTTTTTATTCCAATCACTGTCAAACTCAAAAATGGCCGTTAGACTGTAAAAGCTGATAGAGATCTGGGCAAAAAAAGTATAAAACTACATCAAAATGTCAAATAGATTTTAACATTTGCATTAAGCTTGGTGTGAAAGGATCGACGCTTGTTCCAGTAATTGAAAAGGCTCAGCAATTTTGAAACATAACATAAACCTAGTAGTTTATTCTTTCTTCTCGCTCTTCCTGAAGTCGTTTTGCTAGGGTGGCTCCAGCTGACCAACCCCCCCCCCCACACCCTCTCCCCAGTTTCTCTCGCCTTTTACTCAGTTTTTTTGCTGGCTTTTTCTCTACTACTTTTTCTCCTTTCCAGAATTTAGACTTGCAATTGTTGCTTATGTTCTATCTCTTAAATGTGAAAATGCTTTCGAAACACAAAGACATCACCAGGATTTACAAGACTTAATCTTATAAAATAAGATTATCCAATCTATGGTAACAATGCTAACGCTGACAGCATTGTATCAGACACAAGGTCACGATTTCGATAAAAGTTCCTTACGGATAAGGTTCCCGGTCTATACGCCCACGGGAAAATAACATCACAGTGTGTGAAGAGCACATGTTTAAAATACTGGCAAACACATATTTTTTAAGTCACAGAGCCAAGCCAATGGGTTCCTCTGTTTGTCCACACAGGACCACCCTACTTTGTGGACAGTTTAGACTGTGGCAAACAGGCAGTGGCTTATAAGTCACATTACCAGCTTGCTCTCAGGTTGGACTGATTTTTTTTATTATTATTTTTTTAAATCGATGGGTTCTCCAACACACGTCGCATAAGAACACACGCATCTGTACGTGCACAAGCACGCACACAGAGACGCTTTCAAATTGATTTCCGTTATTCCCTTCCCCCAGAACGTACAAAAGTACACTGACAGAGACACACAGAAATTGATTTCCTTTATTGTGGAACTTTGATTCACGCACACACACACACACACACTCGCACGCACACACACACGTCACTTCAAAAAGACAGGCAATTCTGCCTGGCAAGGCTGCACTCATGCCTAAACACCCAGTTAGCGCAAGTGATCAATTCTTCATGCAAATTGGAGAGAGCATGGAAGCCTGGGACCTCAGAGCCAGGAGTTTAATTAGTGCACAAGACAACAGCCACCAAGCAGGAGAATTAACTAAACAAACACACAAACAAGTGCCACTCTCTGAACTGCTGGGAAAGCAGTGCCCTCTACTGGTCAAGTGAGACAGGTCAGCTACACGGCAACCTTTCCTTTTGGTTGGTGAAAGATGTCAAGATCACAGAAGATTAATTACAATACAACACACGTAAATAAACAGAAAGGCAATTTGATCTTTATTATAAAAAACAATATAACCTTTACAGCATCAAAAAGAGTAATCTTGAATGTTTTTCTTGTAATTTCTGGCTTCAGGTACACGGACAGAATTTATTCATCAGCCAGGCATAAACACGGTTGGGATGTGTTAAATGCAACTTTGTTGTCAGCCTTTGAGGGTACAGAGTGACCATCCGAATCCTTCCGGCCCATATTAGGGAGATCCCGTGACCCGCTCACACCTCTGGCTCTGCTCTGACGCTGTGTTGCTGCCACTTCAGATGTCAGCAATCTGGAGGAGGCGTGCAGGCACACAGAGAGCGGGACCACGCTGCGTGCGTGTGTAGCTGCTGGTGTCCCCCCACCCCCACGTCTCTCCCTCACTCGTCAGCATCAGCAGCACAGATTGAGCGGCGCGGCAATGTCTCGCAAAATCACACCCCCAGACAAGAACCCCCGGCTAAAGCCAGCCACGGATGGGACCCGTTGACAGCACAGCATTGTTGTTCTCTTATCCTGCTTGTCAGACCCCCTCCGCCTTGCCCGCAACACTCCCCCCCCACCACTCCAACAACAACCACCCACCATCGCCCCAGTCTTATCCACCTCAGATGCGACTCGCACTTTAGCCAACATATGTTCGGCGTTACTTTCCAAGGGGCGAAGATGATGCCGCTGACGCCTCGTCCCTGCCGGGCTGCAGTCTCCACAAACAGCAGCACACAGTTGCGGGATTCTCCATCTCCTCACAGGTGTCTGGTGTTCTTTGGAATAGGAAGCTCTGTAGAACGCGTCCTGTGCAACATGGGCAGCATCTCAGAGACTTTCATTTTGAAGAAAAGCACATTGCTTCACCTCGCACATATCCGGTCTCACCTTCAACACCTCGCAAGCTGCTCCCCAAAAGCCGTGGCAGGTTTTTGGAACACAAGTGAGACATTATCAAGGTACAGCAGCCACTGGCCTTTCAAAATAAAAATGGCTTTGAAGTAGAGCATGCTGGGGGAAGAAAAAAAAAAAAACAGCAGTCAACAGTCAACAGCAAAAAAAAACTCTCCCTTCTTTTAGTGCATTGTAGGGTAGCATTTAATTTCTTTCCCTGACAATAATTTCAGACTCTCATCCATTGGACAATGGAAATTATAGTACTATACTAATACAGCCCTGTGCTGAACCCCAGCCTTTGTGGAAAAACCCCAATAATAATGTTTTAATGTGAAGTATTTACTTTGCTGAACAACAGCAACATTTTTCCATTGTCTGCATGCACAGATGCGTGACAGCGTGCTCGATCGTGTCAACTAGAGAAGACGGGCAACCGAGAGAGACAGGCCTGTGAGGGCTCTCTGCCGGAGTTAAATACGGGCATCCCTGCAGCCTGCTGGAACCAGCTCAGCTCCAGATTTGTCTCTCCGGCAGCAATACGGCCTTTTCCAGCTCAGCAACTGAGAAAGTGCCAATTGCACAGTTTAAAGGCCCCAGTGGCGCGGACATGATAGATAGTTTAAAAATGAGGGCGTGTTTAAAAAAAGGAAGAAAAGAGAAGGAGGGGTAAAAAAAAAAAAAAACCCATACAGCAGCAGCTGTCAGGCAGCGGAGTGGCCATGCCGGCGTGACGGAGCTCAAAGGAGGAGGAGGATGGAGGGAAGCTAGGGAAGGTGGCACAGGTGATAGAACAGCAGCCACTGAAGTCATCCCCGCAAACACTCTCGCGGGTTTGGAGGGTTTCTCTCTGAACAAAACCAGGAGCGTGCAGGACTGCATCGCTGAAAGATCGGGCCCAACTGATGCCAGCTGCTTCGAATGAACAAACACAAGAGTGAATAAGACAAGCGTCTCAGTGCCGGTCCCATCTAATGGGATTTGAACATCATCTCATGGGACAGGCTGGGGACACACAGTGATTTCTGTTGCTCCAAAGGAAATCAATGGTCCAGTAATTGCAGCTTGCATTTGGCTCCTTCCCCGGTTGTCATGATGGGGCCTGTGACTCCTGCTCTTCCATCCTGCCTCAGCTCTTCATCTGGGGGAAGGGGGGGCAATTTCAGTAGCCACAGGGAAGAGGGTGAAATGATACAGGATGGTGAACACAAGGGCATAAACGCTATATGAAGAAAAATTGAAATGAAAAATGTTAATCCAACCAACACCAATCAACTGAGAAACTTAGACTTTGAGTAGCTCAGTATTTATCAGGTCAACATTGAGGTTTTTCTGGAGCCAAAGGCTAACACCGATGTGTCCCAGGCCTGACAGGCCAACACCGATGTGTCCCGGGCCTGACAGGCCAAGGTGTGACCATCCAGTTGCATGAGCAGCATTCAGCTATTGTTCTACTAACCAGATAGGTTCAGACCCCACTGAAACAAATCAGGGAAGAGCAGAAAAATTTAGAGGAGCAGAGGGATAAGGAAAGACAAAGTGTGCTAAGGGAAAAAGCAATGAGACAGGCAGTACACTAGGAGAGGGTCAGCAGCACCCCCTACTGGATGAGCAGCGGCAGTAATGACTGGGTGGCGGGGTGTGTCAGATGGGCTGATCAGACATGTAATGAGCACGCCTTCCTCCGTGGCAGTCCAGAGGAGAGGCGAGTATTAATCTTCCTGCAGTCACTCCCACGCGGCCCCGACAGGAGGCCCCTGGGGGCCCAGGGGACTGATGCGTGAGCCGGGTGTCAGTGATGAATGGAGTCGTCGTTAAAATCTTTTTAATAACCTTTTGAGAGAGGCCTCCTGAGCTAAAGCACATATACATACCTGCAAATGGGCCTATCTCACAGGAAAGCACATCAGAACGCAGATGACTGCACTTTCCCAGGCACAGGAGGGGAAAGCCGCCCCCCCCCCCCCCACCTCAAGAGAGTCCTTGTTCTCAGGGCTTACTCGCAGGACCTGATGCAGCGGACACTTTTGCACGGACATGCAGCACACCACCTGTGGCTCTGCCTGGCCCATTTGCACTACTCTAGCAGTCAGACACAGTCAGACCTGCCCCCCACCCCAAGGCAGCAGCTGCTAACCCAAGGCGCATACTGCCATAAGATGGAGGGCGAGGGGGTGGGGGGACAGGTTTCACAGGAGTCAAACTTTTGACAGGCCCACTAAGCACGCCCGAGCACAATCGTCAGAACCGTTGGGAGAAAAACACTTGTCAGTGGCGCTGCTGGGGCGTGAAGACGCCCTTCCCTGGATAGTCACAGCCCGCCTGGGCTTTACAGACACCCTTCCGCGGTGACAGAGGCAACCTCGCGACTGATGAAAGCAGTTTGGAAACAGAGCGTGTGCCAGGGTGCGGTATGTGATGACACCGTTTACGAGGGGAGCGGGGAAGGGGGTGTGGGTGCAATGTTCTCGTCTCCGTGCCCCCAGCGGAGCTCAGTGTCGGTGGTACGCTTACCGCCCCCCCGCAGCCAAACAAGCCTGCGAGCTGACGCGCACGCTGCTGGGGCCTGTCATTTCCCTGCGAGGGCGTACCCTACCGAGGATGGAGGAAAGCAGAGGGAGGGGTTAGTGGCACAATATTACACCTTTAGTGCCCCATTATCTCCTTCTCTCCCACACTTTGCAGCTAAGCTTGGCGTCAGCCTCACCTGAAGGTGGGCTCCCCAGGACGCTGAGCAGAGGAGACAGTTCAAACTGAAAAGCACACAGGAAAAACACATTTATCGACCCGCTGACAGCTTCGCTATCTTTTACAGTACATATTCAAACGGCTGATGTAAAAGTCTGCACTTGTACAGCTTACAAACATTTTTATGGCCAATTTTCCCAATAAAGTTTAACAGACATTTACTATCAGGTCCAGATTATTTTGCTCACGTAGTAGAGAGGTGGAAAAAACATATGCCTGCCTTGGCCGGGTATCTGCCAAGCAGGGTGAGTTATGGGTGCTGAGAGATGCCAGGACAACTTCAGCGCTCAGACTCAAGCCAGGTGGCGGGGAGAGGAGGCCAACGCTGAAGCCCATGGTCCGGAAGGCAGAGCCAAGGCAGATCACGGCGGAGTTTCCCGTCTCGCCGCATGCTCAACCACTTCGCGCGCCGTTAATAAACTTCAGCATCAGGGGCTGCAGCTGAGGTGTTCCCATGGCGTCTCCACGCGAGAGACCATCCTGTCACAGTAAGACGAGAGAGTGGAGAAGCGGGAGGATGCAGCGAACAGCGGGGGCACCTGAACGGAGAGGAAAAGAAAAAAAAAAAAAACTACATAAACAGTGACCATAAAATGACTGCATATAACTCTAATAAAATAAAAATAACTGCCCACTTGAGACTGCAGTAGAATGGTTAAGGATGGGGATTGATAACCAATGTCTGCTGTTTTAAATCATGTGGTAATTACTGGCGAGCGCTTGACCAAGGCCCTTTTACCATGATTCGGTCCAGTGGACATCCAGCGATGTAAATCTGCCAAGCTCAGCGTGAGCTGTGCAAGTCCCTAAAGTGGCAGGTGAGTAGGGGCTGACAGGCAAGTGGAAAAATAGGTGTGATCCTGAGGGAGGGGTGAGGTTAAATCAATGTGGACAGGCTGATGTCTGCGACGATGTTGTTGAAACACAGAGCGAGACGAAATCGCCGTTAGATATGGAAACCGTCACCTGTCCACTACGGCTAACGACTACACTGCCACTGTACACCTGCAACACGCTAAACGGCTGGGGCCTGGTAAAGGTGCTGGTTAAAGATATCGTAACCGTATGGCTGGGTCAAGCGTCAGGCAAGCAAGACGGCCTCAGGCCAGAGTGGCACTCCGGGAGAAAGAGATCAGCCCACATTTTCAGAGAGCAGAGAGACCTGTACTTACATATACCAGACAGTAAAGAACACGTCACATGATCATCAGGCAGTGCCTGCCAGACATCATATTAATCAAGCCTTCAACATCTACAATTAAAGAACAAAAAAAAAGCAAAAGAAATAAAAGACAATCAGCCTTTAGAGACAATAAACAGCACAGTAAATAAAACCACGTTTTTTTTTTTAGCTTTTTGCTAATGGGAAGCCTTGCAATGACATTATTAATCTGCATGAGCTCTGTTACAATCAGAGCTATAATTTTAAGTCTGGGAAAAATTCTTGCCGAAGACAGCGGAGTGATCATCCTTACAAACCACATGAAGCAAGCATGAAGTGAAATTTGAGTCATCTTCCCATAGTGTCAGCGATGATTACAGAAAAGTACATCAGTGTGTTTTTCTCCTTAATTAGAAAGAAGCAGTGAGCTTTGTCCACAGATTTATTTCCAAATAGCAGCGTTCTTCCAATCAACAGTTTTGTCCTTCCCATTCAATACTGGGAAGTCTGTAAAATGACTTGTCATTTACAGTTACTTCAGCAAACTATCCACAGCTAGTTTTCTGTCCTGTAATGTATGCTGGATAATTTGAACCTAATGTAAATGTGGATCAAATGCAGGCATTTGAAACATGTAGAATAAGAGTGAGACAAACTTATAGTAGAGATACACGAAGGAGGGTTAAGGTATTAGGTTCCTAAGTGTTGCCAAAGAGGATGCATGTGTGGAAATCTCTAACGAAATAAACAGTTTAACTTGGCGCAATCTGTCCACCTGGAAATTACTTCAAGACAGAGAAGTAGATAAATGGGTTTGTTTGATTAACAAAATAAAATAAAGAACCTATTACCTCTTTAAACACAACATTAAAAAAAACTATCCTCCCCCACCCTAGAAATAAAAACAGTCCAATTAATGGAACCATGCTTTCTCCAGCAATTAAAAAACTACAAAGCTTTGCAATTTTCCCCTTTCTTTTCTCCTCATCAAATTACGGTATGTGCTGGGGTTTCTACGACTCCCTCCTTCCCTCATTTCCAGGAGGAAAACATGTTTTTCCGAAGGCTCTTATTTTTGTAAAGGTTAGAAAAAAAAGCGGCAGAGCGAAAGCAGCTGATTGCGTAGCTTGGCAGGTAGGAGGCTGTGAGTGCAGGCTGTCAGAGCGGGCTCCTGATTACCCAGCGTCATTCATCAAAGTGTCACCCCGGTGACAGCCGCTAATAAATATACTGCCACGGACCCCGCTCGCACCTGGCAGCCGGCGCGCTGCGCCGCAACACAACCTAAACCTCATTTGCTAATTGCTGCTTTTCCCATCAATTCTGCTCCTGTCTTGTTTGGTGTCAACAGGAACTGGAGGGGAAGAAAAAAAAATTAAACGGCAGGAACATGTTAGGTTTCACCTAAACAACTTTATTTCCCATGGACTCTTCTGATGCACGGACCTGTTTTTAAATGCTTGCTAGTTTTTTTTTTTTTTTTTTTTTTTTTAAACCTCCATCGCTCCCACCTACACTATGACCGTCCCCTGCCACCTTCTGTAAACAAACACACAAATACCCCCCACAACACACACACACACACACACACACACACACACACACACACACACACAAAGCTTGGCCTAACAGCAGTTTTTAATGAACTCAGGCTTAATGCACAAACACAGAAGCCTCTTCCAAAGCCTTGGATTAATATATTCCTCTCTGACAAGCAGTAATAATAGGAGAGATGCTGCATGACGGCTCATTTTCCCGCTTTGCTGAGCCTTTCGGCATGGCGCTCTATTTGTACTGCGAACACATTAGCTGTGTCAATGTTTACAGGCATGGGCCCTGACCTGGACCCGTGTGCAAGCCCACAGCCCACACACGGTCAGTGCCTGTGTGCTGGGGTTAAAGGAGGGGGGGGCCGCATGGGAATATGGGTCCCCATAGCACACAAGAGGTGACCTATGAGGTCAGACTGCAAGGCAAGGGGTCGTCGGCAGGCAGCGGTCTGGCAAGTATTGCGCCTGGTGGACATGCAAGGGGTGGTGGTTGGGGGAGGGGGTTTCATTGTCAGGGCACCATAGTCAGCAGTGCTCTACATCGTGGTCAATTCTACTTGTTCATCATTAAACCATAGCCTGGGAGGTTAACTGTTAACGGCTCCGGCCAGGGCCTGTGATGTACACAGATCAAAGGGTGCCAGGCCAACTGGCTCACAAGTGTGAAATAGCAAAGTTTGGCATGACCCAGAGTTTCTCTGCGCATTACACGGGTTTCCATTAGCCGGCCTCATTAGCACTCGAGCATTTGATTTGAAAATAAACTGTACTTGAGTGAAATATTTATCCAACTCAAGCACAATAATAATGCCTACATGATACCCGGTGCTTCAGTGAGCCCCCAGCAGAGTTAATTTATTTACTGCCTCACCATTAACTGACGTGCACCGGCTCCCCCTGCTGGGCGACAACTGATGCCGCACTGGTTCGGCAGAGGAAGCGCGCGCGTGGCATCCTGCTGGCAGGCTGCGTGTGGCACCACCAGGTTGGGGCCGTGCTGTGCCAGCAGATGGTACAGCGGCCGCTCCCACCGTGGAGTCGGCACAGCCGACCACCCAGGTAAGAGGGCAAAGAGAAAGGGGGAAGAAGTGCGACAGTCAGGCCACGCTGCCAGCCTGCATCTGTTCTCACAGTCAGCCGTGGTGCCACCCAGGCCCACCCACCTCGGCACAGAGTCCCCCCCCAATCTGCTTGCTTACTGTTTACTCTCGGTAAGACCAGGTAAGCGCACACACCAAAAAGCCACATGCTTACTCCAGAGCAGCTGTGTTACGTCACTGAAACCGTCAAATCAGTCGCAGATGAAAGCAAAACGCAAAACGAATAATAGCCAAGCAGACCCTTGAGTATGCAGCCAGACTTAGCCAAAATGGCCCACTCGAGAGACCGAACCGCTACCTCCCTGTCCCGCTGCATTTTCCGCGCGGCCATGATGAACGATCCATAGCGCCAGTAGGCTCTGGAAAGCTGCTCTGGGTCCGTTTCATCTTCAGCAGCCGTCATCTCTCAGCTTTAATCTGCTGTGGTTAATACAGCAAAGAAAAAAAAAAAAGAGAGAGGGAGAGAACTCTCACTTTTATGATTTGATGAGCAGGAACAATTTTTGGACAACTTCAGTACACTTGAAAAGACTGTGTGTGTAAGTCAAACTTCCCAGGGAAGGGAAGGGAAGGAAAATTATCTCACTTAGAAACATTAAAGAACTGCCCATCTGCCACTCCCCTGCGCAGCTCTCTTTCCACATTCTATCAAGTTCCATCCAGTGTAAAAAGGTTTACTTTCTGCTTTAACAAACTGTCCATTCAGGACCAGTACCCCCACCTCACGGTGTCCAGAACCGGGCCAGCAGGAACGGGACGTGGATGGGCTGGCCACCGGCGCTCAACCAGCTGTGCTCGCAGAAGCACGTCAGATGCCGGTGCCGTTAATTAGGGCGGGGTGATTAATGGCAGGCAGGACAGAAGGTTTGGAGGGAGGGGGGCCGTCCACTCCTCTGCCCACTCCCTGTGCTGGCACCCAGACGGGCCCAGCAAGCCCAGACGAGGGCAGTTTGAAATATTGCATCAAGGCGGGACATGGCAGCCGCTTGAGACTCAGCTTTCACGAGGTGTCAAGCAGGAGGGAGGGGACCCATTATAAATCATCCCACGCCGCCCACACCATCACTCTCCTATTTCGAGTGTGCCACCAGACACCTCACCACCGATATAATTAAGAGATTAGCATCCACCTCGGCACGACGGCAAAGCCCCCTTGCCAAGGTGGGCACCAGGGACACCACCGTTCTGATCCGCTGGTGCTGCACATGAATACGCGTGCGGGTAAATTCGCCCGCACGCACGTGCACAGGCGCGTCTGCAGCTTGCGCTGCTCTCTCCTCCAACTCCAAACGTGTTGCCTCACCGTCAAACCCAACAGCACAAAAAACTATTTTACCCAGGTGAGTCGATGTCTTGGGTAAACACTTGCAACAAGTTTCGACGCAAAATCATCGCGCCGATTTTCAACAATGCAAAATCGTCTGTCAGTCAAGTAAACTAACTTCCCTCTGCATTCCGAAGGCAGAAACAGAAGCCCTGTAATGGAAGTGCTGTCTAACCACGATGTTTCCCTTCACAAAGAATTCCACAAAACACAACAGAACTCTGTAATGATGTTTCTTTCCAGGAATCATTAACTGAATCCCAGTGCTTGCTTTACTGCTGGAAATATAAACTGCTGCTACAATGAGGACCGTTTTATTTCCAGTACAAGCAGCTCTTTTCCTAAGCATTGTGACATTGTGGTGTATTTTTTGCATATGTACATGTATGCATTTTTTTTCCCCTCATACGCGTGAGCCGTGCATGTGCACTCGCAGTTCTGCCAGAGAGCAGGCCAGAACCACGGTGGTACGCCCCGCATGGGAGCGGGGTACGGCGTCTGTCCTGGAAAGCCGGCATATTATTGAAATGTAAGAAGTCGCATTGTGACAAATGTCCCTCCAGGGATGCGGCGTGTAAACACGAATCATTTGGCAGATGCATGCAGAGTAAATTGGCAGCGTATTCCCCTCGGTGAAGCCACACACACCATTATCAGGATTGAGACTAATCGCATGTCGTGTCCCATATGATGAGCAATTCATTTACACGGAATCAAAACAGCAAGCAGCGAGAGAGAGAGAGAGGGAGAGAGCAGGAGGGAGAGAGAGGGAGAGAGAAAGGGATGTAAGGTGATGCAAAGTGACGAGTGCCATCTCTGGGGTTAATTATTTATTTCTCTAATTCCTCTGCCGTTACCTTTTGTTTAACCTTGTTTACCGCAGATACTCACCTTTCCAGGCGTGCTCAGGTCTGCCTGGGGGGGAGGGGAGGGGGAGCTGAGCAGGAACAATTTGAAACCTGGATGAGGGAGGGGAGGTGGTGGACAAAGTGGGGGACAAGGGGGAGGGGTGGCGCTCAGGTGTTCAGGTGCTTTTTCGCAGCCTCAGGCCTCGAGCGATCTCTCACTGCCCCCCCCCCACACCCACACCCACACACACACCCACAGGCCGGCCGTGTCAGCAAACCCGTCAAGCGTCCTGAGAAGTTGTTTCCCCAAAAAGACACACTGGGCCAGACACACACCACTCGAGGTGCTGAAGGAGCACAAGTAGAGATTATAAAGAGATCACTGTTTTAACGCACACGGGGGGGGGATGTGCGTTAGGGGGGGTGTGGAAAGTGATTGCGTTTCAAAGCGGGAAAAACGTCACTAACTAAGCATCCGCGCTTCTGTCCGGCTGAGGATGACATGGCAAAAATCATGGCTGCGCAATAAAAGTGAGCCGCCAGGATCTACACGGACATGGGGACCGCATTAACTGATAATGCTCTGGATAATTAGCATCAGCAAGTACGTGAATTTGTGTGACGTCTAAGACATTGATTTCAGCCAAAAAAGCTGTGCAAGATTTATGAACTGATATGAGCAAGATGTTCTAAAGAAGATGAGAACCAAGAGTGTCAGGACAGGAGATGAGAGGGGAGACGGAGATGAAGGAATATCAGATTAAGTTGCTATCAATCACCTAGCCAAAACACAACAAAACAAAGTGAACAATAACCGATAATCACAGACAAATCTATCAAAAAGACAAGGTAAAGGAGGGGAGTTATGTAGCAATCTTATCACCCCAGTGGAGAGCACCAGAAAACAGTCACCTGTCCACAACTGCTGCAGCAGGGCTGCCTGTGATATCCAAGAAGACCACGGTCACCTAGTGTTTAGAAAGCTGCATGGGGCTTACTGTAACAGCCTGATGGGTAGGCTGTTAAAGTCTTCAGCAAGAGCTTAAATTAGCATTCAGCTCAGGTTTCTGCAGTACAGTAGCTTGGCCTGGAACTACTGTAGTTTTTACCCATACCTAAAATGAGTACTTGGTCAAAAGTGGAGCAAACATCTGTCCAGTGCCCATTATGGTCAACACAAGTGAAATCACGCTCACCAGGAGGTCTTTTCTAATTCAACTGCCAGACGACTAGGCTACGTGGAGGATGGAAGATGGGAAAACGATCTCTGTATGATTTCATGATAATATGACAGGCACGCACATACATTTCAAATGCAAATAAACAAAACAGCACAAAGTCATCAACTGCAATAAGAACCACACTCCCCCCTCCACCCCTCATATGGTACACGGGAGGGGCCGGTGACCAACACGGGCAAGTAATAAAGGAGGCGGCTCGATATCTCGCAATGCATAATTTACAAAGTCAAAAGACGAAGAAACGCTGCGTTTTCATCAAACACAACACGACGTGAGACCTGGCCGGCAGCAGCAGATACTGGGTGAAGATACTGCGTCACGAGCGCACGCGCTCACACTTCTGCTCCCGCAAGTTTCATTTGGGAGAGGAATTTTGTGAGAGCAGTTATTTACACGTCCCAGAACGATACTCACACATTAACCACGACAATAAAACGTCCGATACCTTAAATGCCTTCGCATCACTTCCGCAAGTGCAAATCCTTTGGAAAATTCTGCCTTCGTGAGTCTCTAGGCTTTTACCTGGCGCGGCTGTTCATATTCACCTGCAAAAGAAGTTGTCTTCAGTGAATGCTTTTAAAACTGTTGCTAAATTCAGCTTTTCACCTAAAGTGAGGTGCGATTAATTCTCGGTAAACATTACACACTGCGTGACACCCTGACGTTCCTCACTGGACTTCAGCATTTTTGTAATACTCGTACAAACCTTTTGGTTAATTAATTAAAAGGTGTTCAAGCGCAGCCACGCATTTGTTCTTGCAGTATTTATGTGAAGAAGGCTGTTTGTAATCTGGAAGTGGCTGAAGCTGAAACTTATCATAGCAAATGTCATGCCTGTTCTCCCTGTGCTTATGAGTGTCCAAAAGCAGCCTCAAGACTCAAACAGGCCCAGAATCACTTCATCCAAGTAGCTGGCATCAAAGAAGAGTAGAGTTACGTAGCTGATGATTAAGCGCCCCCCCCCCACTCCACCACAATGGGGCACCCCCGGGGAGGGCAAAGTGTTGCGTGGCGTCCGAGCAAAAAATTCCCGCTAATTGCTACAACTGGGTTTTGCTAGGAAGGTTTCTGGGTAATATCATTAGCTAATCTGCTGTGTGGTGTCCCTCCTGCCCCCTCCACCAGAGCTCTGCTGCACCCCCAAAATGACCCCCCCATTCTGCTGCCTCTCTGCCAGAGTGCTGAGTCCAGGTTTGCTGCTGTAAGGACTCTACATCTGGGCTCCTCTGACAAGGAAGATTAATGCCACGGAGCACCCCCCCCTCCCAACGACAGCCAACACCACCATCCACGCCTCTACTACTCGACCAAACCAAAAACAAGAGGCACTCCATGCATAGGGGGGGGGGGGGGGGTGGGGGGGGGGGGGGGCTGGGGGGGGGGGGGGGGGGGGGGGGGGGGGGGGGGTGGGGGGGGGGGGGGGGGGG